>APFE030743811.1:112194-127141 GCA_000404065.3 Pinus taeda
AGGTGATTTGTAAAAATGTACTATGATACAAAATATTCGCCCACTAAAAATTTAAAACCCCTTAATTTCGCCAAAGGGCGAACATTCACCCCTACAATTAGCTTTCCTTCTTCCACTTATTCAATATCATTTTTTTGAATATCTTTTAGTTTGGAAAGGTCTTCCACACACTTATCAACCTTCTCCTACCTTGTTCCACCATTTGGACACCTCTAACACCTTCAAAATGCATTTCGATGAGAACTAGGACATCTTGTAGTAATTCCTGTCAAAACTACAGGAAACCTACAGGAAACCATCCTAAAACTAGAGGAAACCCATTTTGATCATAAATCATAGTCTGAGGTTAGGGTAGAACCTTACTTGACTTCCATGTCTTCCTCCCATTTTTATAACATATTTTAGGGCTTTAAAAAAGCTAGAAAGAGATTAGAGACCTCTTGGAAACACCCTTTTTATCACTATAGTTTGAGCTATGCTTTCATGGTGAATTCCTCATTTCCTTTTTTTGCCTTCTTCTTCTCTCTTGTGGCCTATATTATTGCCTAATGGGCTTGGAATTTTCTATTTGATTAGGTCTCTTCAGCTTTGCCATCTTGGGGTTTAGCATAACTTGTTCATTTATTCCTTCTTGTAGCAACATTAAGCCTTCCTATAGTAGCATTCCTCCTGCTTCAGGGTCTTATAACTATCTGAGGAAGAGGGATTGGATGATGATTCTAGCGCTCAAAGGGAGCTGTGTAGGTTTGTGAAAATGGAGAGGATTCTCTTCTTGTTTTATCTCAAGAATGAAATGGTATGGATGAATGATTAATAGATGGAAAATATGAAGTGGATGGAAGGCTTGGAGTGTTGTGGTGACTTGGCCTTTGCAAAATTTATTCTTTTAATTGTTGTCCTCATTCCTTGAAATCATCACCCTTCATATTTTGACTTTTCAACATTGCATGAATGAAGGAGTGAGTTGCAATTAACTAGTTGAAGGCGGCTGAGACTGCTAAACCATCCTTAGCTTATAAAACCTCATCTCTCATGCATTGACAACAAATTTCCAACAATAATATGCTCAAGAGAAGAGATCAAGAATATTGCCTACCTGTACCTACCTGATGGTTGTTGGAGAGACCTGCATTCTATTGTTGATTTGATGTTGATGTGCAGGTGTTAGATGTTGATGCTGATGATCTTGATGCTGTAACGAAGACCTGGAGGAGCTTTTTTGACCTCTGGATCTCCATACTGAAGTTGACTGCAAATATTTGGCTACTTCATCATGATATCCCCTCAATTTCTCAAAGAAACCCATCCAATTGTGTCTTGTGAATATCTCTAGTACAAGAAAGTGTTGATGAATCCTCACTATGTTGATGGGTTCCACATGTTATTTTTCTCTGATGGATGGAGGTTTGTATAGGTCTAATACCAAATTTAAAAATTCTGTGTATACAATTCCATTATGGTGCAATCACTTTCAACAAGCTATAATGGTTTTTTATGTTCCTTTTAGTTGGCAAAATGCGGGTACATGTAGAGCCCACCTTCTTGACATTGGTTGATGAAGCCAACCTCTATTTTTCCCTTTTAAAATTGCTCATTGCACATCCTATAGGTGTTTTTCTGTATCCTGTAGGATCTTAGAGAATCCTGTAGGTTTTCAAGACATTGACATTTTTTCTCCATATCTCCCAAACAATAAAATGAATTGACCTAAAAATTTCTCAGCATGTTTCCATCATGATTATGCACCTCCCCATAAATGCTTTTTAGTGAATGGGTGAATGGATCTCGATAAAAACTAAAAATGATTGAAGATGATGGGGGCCGATTTCTTGGAAACCTTGCACTAGAATTTTCTGAAATTGCTTGAGAATGTTACCATCATCTGTATGCATCTCCCCCTAAAACGACTTGGCAAATGGATGCACGATTTTTAGTTTATGTCAAAAAAAAATTTATGCTCTATTTATTTTTGTATCGAGTAGTAAAACATAACATCGTGTAGTTTTTAGGAAAGTAATTAAACTAAATGGTAGAAGCTTGAGAATGATGGGTGGATGGTGAAAATATATGAGGGTGATGGATTAGCATGGCCTTCGCCTTGTTGGAGCATTTGAGCAAAAGAGGGGAAGGTCAAAATTTGAATTCTTTTGACTAGGCTTGACCAATTTTCCTTTTGGTATCAACTTGTTCTTGTCACTTGCAGATGTTGGAGAGTACATGCATTCATCATAGAGATGCATGGAGTAAGGATTTCTTTTTTTCTTTTTTTTCTTCTTCTAGGCCTACTAGTTGTCTCAAGGAGGGTTTCAACTAGTAGGTTTACCTAGGCAAGTCAAAGGAGGTTTTCACCTAGGATTTTTTTTTTCTCATTTTTTTTTACGAACCCATTGACCACCTCATGGAGGTTTTCAATCAATGAGCCATTCTGAGGCACCTCAAAGGAGTTTTTCACCTTATATTTTTATTTTTTTCTCTTATTTTTTAATTTTTCTTCTTTTTTTTTTTCTACCCTACTCTACTTGAAAAACAAAATCATTTTCAAGTATAAGAATACATCCAATGGAGCCAGGCACACATCAAGATGACGTACAAATTGATGTGTAGGTTTACAATATATGATTTTACATGTACCTATATCTCAGAGACCAAATGATTGGACTTTGAAAGGATGAAGTAGAGTTGAAGAAGAGAGTTTTGTTGCAACTTAGTGATTGTCTAGAACCATTTCAATATACTTGTGATGGCTCTGGTCCACTTGTTGATTTCGACCAGCTTGGATGTCTTCTTCTATCATGACCTTCAAGTTCTTTACTTTTCTTGATTTTCCTCTTGAATACATGGAGGATTTGATGGTAAGAATGAGGGAGCTCTCTCAATCTTTGATGTTGATGTTTGCTCTTCATCAAGTGCAGCCGATGATTTTGTGATCTTCTCATTCAAATATTTTTCTTCTTGATGTGTCCTTCAATGACATCAAGATAATTTATTTTTTGCAATACTCTTCCTGATCTATTGTGAACACCATAGATCCCCAGAGGAGATGTTTGGAAGTGTCATACCTGAGCATTGTAAGTGGGGTGATCTACTGAGGATATTGTGGATGGCTCCCATAAGTTCCTTTCCAACCTTTTTGCCAAGATTGGTTTTCGGGTTGTGATTGCCAATGTTGCCAAGGAAAGTGTGTTTTCCAATTACTTTGAAGTGGATGTGCATAAGTTTGAAATTGTGAATTAGGCCCCACCATCATATCAGGCTGAAGAGGCTACCATGGTCCTCTTGGAGCTACATAACATTACTGCATTGGCAATTGACTTGCTCCATTATCCTCTTGTTGAACTTCCTTCGACATTGGTAATGAGGAGCAACATTTAACATCATGTGAGTCTACATAGACAACACAAAAATATTATTTTTCCTCATTTTGTATTCTTACATTTCTACTCATCGGGTTAGACTGCTAAGAATTTCTGTTTTAAAATCATCAAACAAATTTCAAATTTTATCTTGACTTACCAATCTTGATGTTCATTTACTTACTCTTGCCTTTCCTCTTGATATGTGTTTGCATGTTTCACAAATTTCTTCAAATCATAATTGGTATACATCACCTCTACTCATGAGATCAAGGATATCAGTTCACTCATCCCTAATTGTTCAAGGTAAGATGGTTTTTAGTGTGCCAAATCCTAAATGATGTGGTTTTCCCTTATTAAAATTATAAATGAACCTCTGTGTTATATCCTCAAGGGTCTCATCTTCTCTTTGATGCATTATAGATATTTCTTCCTTAAGATCATGATATTTATATTTTTCTAGAAATATATTTTCCATATCATTCCATGATCTTATTTCATTAGTCCCTAAACTCATGAACCATTTAAGAACTTTATCCTTGAATGTTGTCAAAAACAATCTCAATTTTTAAGTTTTTAATAAGTAACCGTAAGATCTACAAACAATTTCAAATTCAAAGAGAAGGGTTTCTGGATCTGCTCACCTTAGACCATGAAATTTTGGAAGAAAAGATGGAGGGATGTTCTTCATGTGCACATTGATATCAGTATCTTGAATGGGAAATCCAAGAGGATCTTCCTCATTGTTATCATCTCCATCCATTTCTTTTACATTCTTTGCCATCTTCTTCTACTTGAAAAAGTGAATGGTGATGTGACTCTTACTAGACCAAATGACAAATTGGGGGGTGGATTGTTGTTGGAGAATTTTTTTTTTTTTTTTTTTTTTTTTTTTTTTTTTTTTTTTTTTTTTATGATTGAATGAAAACTATAATGTAATGCAATTTTATATTTTGAAATTAAATATGCCTAATGCAAATATTTTTTGTTTTTGCAGAAAGTAAAAAGACATGAATCAACTAGGAAAGAAAACAATGCATACTTTCACACCTCCCTGACAACAATGCCAGAAAGTGATGACCCTCGGTATTGCAAAAAGAATGCTTCAACTCCCAATGCTACCGACTTTAATTATCAACTTGGGGTTCGTACAAACTTAAGCGGTATCGACACTCTATGTGAGGCATACATTGTGTCCTTGCTTTGCTCTCATGATTTAATGGAGTTCATTTACTGAAGTCAAATACTAAACTAATTGCATAAAATTAAATATTTGAAATGGAACCTTAACCTATTGCAAGAAAGAAAGTACAATGAAAGAGATTGAAATCAAATGCTAAAACACACCATTTTCTAAGTAAATGCTAAGAGGCTTTGCTTTAAAATAATTTTAAGTTAACATGTATGGAATCCTACTGTGGTAGGCAACAGGTTCCTAAATTATCTCCTCCTCCAAATCTTCATAATATGCCCAATATTGTCATATATTCCACAAAAATAAATAATATTGGACACAAATATCTAATTATTCATAAACCTTCCTAATGAATATATTAAAGTTAAAAATAAATGATCTAATTTAGAAAGAGAGGTTTAATGTGTTGAAGGATGGTCATAGGCCTTAACTCGTGTTTTAATTTAGATGCATGGGCCTTAATTTATGTCTAATTTAGAGGCCCGTCACTGACCAAGAAAGGTCCTACCGATAATTCCAAGTAGGAGATCATGTGTATGTAAGAATAAAACCCAGGCGAAGCATATTGAGTTGGAATGGTGGCTCTAAATTAACCCCTTGGTTTTGTGGCCTCTTCCAGATTATTGCTTGGATTAGTCCCGTAGCATATGAATTAGCTCTACCTGTTCATATACATGTGCACAATGTGTTTCATGTCTCCTTATTAAAAAATTTATACATAACCATAGACATATAATACAATGGAAAATTTTATAGGTAATGCAATTAAATTTTGTTCAGTGATGAATTAACCAATAATTCTGTGTGATAATAATGATTAGTATTTTGGTTGCAGGTCGAACCAGTCGTTTCCTAGTCGAGACACTGTGTATTCCCGATCAGAGAGAAATAGTGTTACAGAAATGAGTTATCCCCCAAGTTAAAGTACAATGGCAGCAATTTATTTTTGAGGAGGCTACCTGGGAAGATGAGCGAGTTATGCAAGAAACATATCCAATATTGTTCCAAATGCAAGAAAACACTGAGTATTGTGTTATTCCCGATGGGGAGGAGATGTAATGCCCCTCAATACCTAGTGTAACTTTTAGAATTTACTTTATTTTACTGCAGCAAAATGTAGAATGGACAATTAATGAAAATTATGAACACATCGTATATATAAAAATGTTTACGTACATAATTTGTAAAAGAACAAAATCATTTCTAGGTTACTAGAAAGATAGGATGCAATAAATGATCGCACACTTAAAGCAGTAAAAAGAAACAGTTAAGGACTGACAGTTAGCAGCCAACATTCTGGTTAGGAGAGGTCGAAAGGGTTTGGGGAACCTGAGGCAACAAGGGAGAGAAAATAAGAGGAACATGCTTGGAAAGGCATTGAAAAAGGTGATGGGCATATCATTCATGATAGGTGTGGAGCTGGTTGGCCAGTGAGACTCATTGAACGCCTGTGACTAGAGCTAGTTATGATGTGGTAGTTTGTAACAAAAAAATGTTCTCCTTCCTATTCCTGAGTGTGATATTGGCTTGGGGAGATCCACATGTGATACTTGATCGCATAGGTTGGGTGGAATGTTCTAATTCCCGTAAGCTTGTGGTTGTTCACCAAATAACTTAGATAAGTTTATTTTGCAAATAATCATATTTTTCCTACTTTCATGGACTAGTACAAAGTCATAGGAAAGACAACTATCTATAGGTACAGAGATTAAAATTTCCAAGATAAAGTGTTATGTATGGAAATGTTAATTAACCTTGTTAATGTTGAGAAAAAATGATTTTTTCTTTAAATTATTGATGACATATTTACTCTAATGATAACTAAATAAATCTAATGTAATGGAAAAAATACTATTCTTTCAATATTGTACATGTTGTTTCAATTATGTACATAAAATTGAAAATTACAAATGCGTATATCTCTGTAGGGTAAAAACACATAACGATTAAGAAAGCTATAAAAGATCAAATGCCTTGAGGACTAGTTAATACGTAGTAAACATTTCACCTTTGCCTAAAATTATCATCCTTATGGTTTTGGAGAGCTTGGGTTTTCTTGTCTTTTATATTTTGTCAAGACGAGTATGTAACAATATAAACATTAAGAATGCAACCACAATGTTATCAAAATGTTGTGTTACTTGAAAGAAAATGAAAACACTAGGAAAGAGTTGAAGTATTAATGGTAAAAAAATATATTTCAAACCTGGGATAGTCCAAGGACAAAGACAAGGGATTGGTCACCACAGATAGTCCCAATCTTCTGATAAAGCATATGGAAAACTATAATGGTCGAAACGGAGATGCTAAAAACAACACAAGAACCTAATTTATTCCATTCCAGAGGATAATCTTGAATCTTTGGATAATAAAAATTAAACATTAAAAATCTTGATGTACTATCAAAACCCCATAGGGGAATTAGACATACCGAATGCTAACAATATTAATATGCATATATTAGAAACCAGTGAAACATAGTACACAAAGTAGATCATGTTGATACAATAAAGATGGCATGATACATAGGGTATAAAGAAATGATAGTCGAGGATGAACGACCATGTTGTCTTTAAGGCTGAATTCAATATTATGATAGGAAGCATCTCGACCAATTAACCCTCTATTCACAGGTAAAAACCCAAAAAATGCTTCATTTAATAATTGAAACATTGAAAAAGAATGAAACTACAGTGTGAACTGCAACTACATTGTGGAGAATCCCATTGGGAAAAGTTGGCCATCACACATGATTTACCGAGAGCTTGTAATGCAATATTGAGTTCCCATTTGTGACCAAAAAACTTGAATCCAATGGTGTCAATTCCCACCGACAATGTGCAATGAATTTCTTCAAAGAAACATAAAAAGGTCACAGTTAAAAATAGCATATGTAGCTACAGCATAATCTTAAGAAACATCAAAATAGAAAAATGTAAGGAAAAATGAAACCCTTACCATATATTTAAGTCATGAGCAAAATAATGAAACAGTCATCACACATTTAAGCCATAAACAACTATGGAAGGTGGAATTTGTAATTATCTGTGGAAAATGAGTCTTGCATCAGAGAAACCACCCTAGGAGCAAAATAAACTGATGGTCAAAGTAAGTGAGCCAAGAAATATTCTCCTTAATACATAAATATAACAAGTATATTAGCTTAGGCTTCAGCCTTCTAGAGAAATTGAAGTCTAGACATGATATTTTGACATGGGAGAAAAAAGGTTTAAGAGTTTACCTCAAAGGAATTCGAGGAAAGGAACCCTGTAAGCATGATTGATCACCAATGATAAGTTTTGTTGTCACCTGAAGTGGATTATGTTGGTTCCCAAGTACTAAACTTAGTTGAATAGCAAAACCCTAAGGAAATTGCAAAGAGGAGCTGCAAAACTAGTTGGAGGTTGAATAAGGGCTTTGAGACATAAGTGAGGAGAGGCTAGTTACCCTATAACTCCTACAAAACCATATCAACAATTCATCTATCCCCAAAGATCCCACTTTGTTGATTTACTGCAATTTCCCAAGCACCTTCCCTCCATTTATTTGTGTTAAATAATGAGGAGGAGAGAACTACGTGGCCAAAGGATGAAAGGGCTTCGAGAAAATTCATCGTATCTTATTTAAGATAACTCAAGTTCATCATTCTAGAGACTTTCAATGGGTTGATTGTAAACTAATTTTAATAATATTTCACTTTATTACATATATATGTGAATCAATTTGTGTTAGTAGGGATGTTATACCTCCATTTCCTAAATTAACAATAACTGCAAGAAGAAATGTTCACTGCATCATCCTGGGCATTGAGATTGTGGTGAAGGTTACCAAGACACTCTTTTTGCAAACTCCCTTCATCAACTCTCCTGGGAATGTGGTATTGTAAGTAAAAATAGAATTTATCTTCCAGAACATAGCAATGGTGTTCCAAAACCTCAATCTTTTCACTGGAAAACTGATGGAAAATCAAAAGAATTTTTTCATTGCTGAAATAAGAGATGATCCAAATCAAAACACTGGAATCTCCTATTAAGCATTACACCATATCTACTGTGAACAATTTGGTTAAAGTGAAAATATCTTTCCAACCATTCTTGGGAGGTCATGGAAACAATACTCGTGGCAGTTTATAGGGAGTCAATTATGGATTATGTGCTCAGTTTTGCAGGCTAGTTATATTGTTCATTTTATTTTCCCTTGACCATGATGTATTATTGTGAATATATGAGTTTTAGGCTATGGGAAGGATTGTAGGGAATTTTCAATGGCCTGGTAAGTGCGAACGGAAGCTGTTACTTGGAGAGACAACAAACAAAATGAATGGATGGAGGAATGATACAAAAATTTATGAATCATATATTAGATTTTCCAACTTTTAAAATGTGCTTTTAACCATTTATTTGTAACGATGATGAAGAATATGAATTCCTCTAATTTCTCACATACATCTAATATTTTTTTCCTTAAAATAAAAAATTGTGGAAGGCCCATTTGACACAAGGATTCTTATCATCAAATTAAATGTTTATTTACTTAACACCATTAATTTATCTTAATGTTTTGAAAATATTTAAATTTTATCAAAGAATGATTTTTCATGTTAATTTAAGTAGTTCAAGAGTGACGCTTTCAATCCTTGTTATTTTTATAAATATATTTTTAGATACGTTTAGTCTTCAAATTTTTAGAACAACTGTGTAAATTATAGATATGTTTAGAAACTATTAATCTTATATGATTGTGGAAAATTTGTTATCAATGCAATATTTATGTAATGATTGGAAGCACATACAATGCCTCATGTATTCTCAATTGACTTCATTCTTATTTCTCTACTTCTAAGTTTTAAAGAAAAGGTATTTTTCTTTTTTTCTTAATGAGAAGACATTTTCATGATTTTTTTTTTTTGTATTTTAATGAACAAATTGTTAATAAAATGTAGTATTTTCTCTCCGTTATTTTTCTTCGAAGGTGTTTAAGTTAATTAGATAAATATCACTATGGAATTCATTACTAATTCTTATTTGTCACAACTTATTTTTTCTAGAAAAAATCATGAGTTTTGGGTCATTGAGATGAAAACTAGATTACGTGGAGAATAGTTCTGTGATACTACTTTCAATGGAATTTGAAGAACCACCAAATCAACAAACATATGTGGCCATGACATAAAATCAAAGGGATCAAATTGATAGAAATTGAGATAGAGATTAGAGAGAGGTTGTGCACACAAATTACACACATCACTATATTATTATTGATCACAACAATTACACATATATCGGATATAAATCTCTAACTTCAACAAATTATGGCTCAAACATGATATTACTCCAAATCATAACATAGGAATTAACAACTTCTAGATTGACAACTTAGGACGCATAATGATAACATATAAATGACATGGAGGTATTACTTCCAACACCCTCCCTTAATGCTTACATGGAAAACATTGAAAACACAAATTATAACAAAAGTATTAATCTCTCTCTTACTAGTCTTCATTATCACCTACACCAACTAGGAAATATCACAAATAATTCTCTTTATTCACTACCACATCTTCAAGATGTCACTTGATACCTTTAAGACATAACTTCTTCATATCATCTTTGATGTACTTTGCAGAACTGAGGCTTCATGACCTCTCGGAGCACGATGAGACAGTCTTGATATTGAACCATTATATGGACATACCTCCATCTGTTGAACACATGGTATTCCAATCTATTCCCTAGTTATATTGAAGGCAGTCTACTTATTGAATGTATTGAAAAGTCAATTATATAAAGTGAACTCCTTAATACAAAATAAAATTAACCTATAAGCTAATGTTCGTGGCTCCAAACGATGCCACCAACTTAGAACATATTGTACATAATCAAATTAGTGATATGTTCTTCTGTCACCTTCTGTACGAAGAACCATCAATTTGAAAATATGTTAATTTGTTCTATAATTGGTTCTTCATTTGATATTTCATGTTACACTTGGAAAATAACACACTACAACGTAATAAAACGACACTATAAATTTTTTTGGAAAGAACCTCCTTTTTCCTTTTTAACACACAACAAATTTAACTCACACCACAAACTTGGACACAATATAAAAAAACTCAAATAAATTAGGAGATCCACATTATTGCATTCTTCACTAGAGAAAAAACATGATGTTGGAAGAGGACCCAAGATTTGAACATTGGGGAGAACCACTGATACCTCTAGCCCATGGAATTACAGAGACACCCATCATAATTAAATCTTGGTTCAACTCCCACCAGATAATTATTAGTGTAGGAGAGCCAATATCTCTGGTGTAGTGTGTAATTAAGGTACAACTGTGAGTATGAGGATTAGTGTGTGAGGTCCCTATGCAATTTTAATAAGGAAATATTCATATTCCATACAACGACATGTATCTTACGAGGGTGGTATTATTAATATACATACTCCTCCACCGAAAAATTCTCTAATTCGATCTATATCTATATGAAGGAGGATCACGAGATATGTGTATGAAATAAGGTGATTATAAACATGAATAGGAATGATGTTGTTACCTTCACGAACGTTCCATCCAAGATCGAGGAATCCAACAACTTAAAATTTAGCTAGGTGCTACCCCTCTATCTGGATTCTAAACTTGTATTGGAAGGAAATGAGATTCTAGAAACTTTGATGGAAATAAATACATGTCATGTTGGGCCCTTGATCCTCTCAAGTTATTGATATCTAGGTCAATGTTCATTCTAGATCATCAATGGTTAGATAGTGGAAATCTGTTTGATTGGTTCAGAAGCTAGATCGATTTTTGTTGGTACTGGAAGTCCTCTGCTCTGTAAAATTTATGTTCAGCACATGTGCAGGGGAATAAATCTATACACAACAACAAGCACTGGACTGATATTCGTGAAGTAGTAGGATCTAGTTGTGGCAGTTTAAAAGTTTCGTATTGGATGTAGTCATGCTAGGCGAGATTTCAGAGGGACCACGGGAGAATTTGACACAAGAAGTAATTAGTCACGATCGGTCACAAGCCCTAATGTGTAACAGTGTTGAAGTAACTCAGGATGAATTACTTATATAATCATCTGGTTATATTGTTTAATGCTCTTGTTTCCTTAATTCCACTATCCACTAATTGATATATCAGAAATCTTACGTTGTAGGACTTCACACCAATATCTGTTATAGTGATTCTATAGTCTATTTCTCTCATTGGTTCACCTACTGTGATGCACAAGCTCCCTTGACGCACACAATATTTCTTCTATGGGAACAATGACAACATGGCGATCCTCTTCCTTTTGAAAAAAATGTCCAACTTCTTATTTATACAAATCACAAACACACGAATCTAAAAAGATAGATAAAATCACAAAAAAAATATGGACACAACAAACTCTCTTACCCTAATCTATTTACATATTAATAAACTCAAGAATTTTTGACATTTTCTTGGCCTTCCCATAGGTAATCAAGCGAGAATAGGCACTGGTATGATGACAGAAATTGAGATAGACAACAAAGAGAAATTATGTACACCAATTACAGACATCACTATATTATTATTAATCACAAAGATTACACATATATGTGAAATAAATCTTTGACATCGACAAATTATGACTCAAACATGACAGAAATCCATCTCATAACATAAGAATCGACAAATCCAATATTTAAATCTTGATATTCATAATGAAAACCTGTAAATCACATGGAAGCATTACTTCCAACACAAATTATAGCTAACAACAAGGATGATGCAAAAACATTATCTCTCATTCTACAAGGTTTAGATGACAATATTCTTCCAAAGATTCTGTCTGCAACAGTGTGGTCCGGAGAACCTTGGAATATTCTAGAAATGACATATAGTTAAAGTAGGTGCAACATCAATCGACATCATGTTGATCCGTGATCGAGCCATAGAGTGTTGCAACTGTTAATGGAGTGCCCATTATAATAGAAGAAGAAAAATATTTTGATATTGCATAAGTAATTGGAGACACCATGGAGGACTATGTAGGAGTAGAAGAAGTGTATTAGCATGATTTAGAAAGCTAAGCCCACCCTCTAGACACATGTGTGAAAGAGTAAATTTAAGTTGAAGATAATGATAGTAAAACCACCTTTACTAAAGAAAATAAAGTGAAAAATACATAGCAGTGAATGTTGGATCTGTTTATGAAGTTGAATTAGCATTTCTTGAAGAATGGATTGTAACTCCCAAGTTTGATGGAGATGAAAATAAGTATGGAAAATACATTATCACTACAATAGTATAAGGCACAAAAAATGTAAAGACAACTATAAAAAATGTTAAAGGTTTTTATGACAATAAAAGAGCAGATGAAAGAAAATGAAGATATTGTTTTTAATCTTATAGAAGTTCAAATAAAAATTTAGATAGGAATAGTTCACATACAAGTAGATGCGGAAGAAGAACTAGATGAAATGGCACCAGTGATAAAGAAATATTGAAGAAAAATAATAAAGTAAAGCTAAGGGTAAATAAGAAGGATATAATGTTTTCAGTGAGAAGACAATTTGTATATATTAAATGAAACTACAATATTATGTAGAAACCAAAATAGTTTTTCGGCTCGATCTCAAGTTTGTATGTCTAACTAAGACTTAGGAAATATGCAATAGTGGTATTAGGTGAAAATATTTGCTAGTAATGATGATTGTAAATATTGAAATTCAATAAATATGTTAAAGAATAATTTCTTTTTTGAACTAAAGTAGTCACAAAATAAGTTTTCTGAGTTCAAATAATTTGTAAAAATATATTTGTAGACACTATTCATGTCCATATTTTTTAAAAAATCAAATAAATCTCATATACCTTTTAAAGCGATTAAATCTAGTGATTCTAAAAAATTTCGTAATCTATTTAATAATGAGAAAACCTTGTAATACCTCATGTGTTTTCAATTGGCTTCATTGTTATCTCTCCTTGTTAGTTTTATAAATTTCACAGTTCAAAAACTACTCATATTACTTTGGTTTTCCCGATGGTGTCATAGTTTCTACTATTAAAATATTCATGCACGCTAATAAAAATAAAACATGTTGCTTTATATTTATTTAAGCTTCTAAAGATATATCCCATCCATTATTCAACGATCTGATGGATGATAATAGGAATTATTTCACAATGGGCAACGTTAATTTACTTTTTATGTGTAATACAGTATTTATTTTACAATTATAAATTTTATAATAAAAAAATGGTATGAGTTGACGTATGCCTTTTAAAAAAAAAAAAATATTATTTAAATAAAAAATAATGTTGAGTATAATAAAATACAAAGAAGAATGTACATGTTTCGTTAAATTTAGTTAGCACTATAAAATTTTAATAGTTCCACTAGCATTGTGCTAGCAAAATTTATTGTTGCGGAAAGTGGAGCCAAGAATGAGGAAGGTGAGTAATTCTTTTCATGTTGAATTTGGAAATGCGATGCGTCATTTTTAAAATAAAAATAACATATTATGTAAATAATTAGGTATAATAAAAAAATAAATATATGTGTTTACTTAAATTTAGTTAAAAACATTACAAAATCTCAATAAAATGAATAACTATGTTGGCTTAAATTTAATTAAGTTCAATAATCCACATGCAATGTGATCACTAGAGCTATTAATATTATTATAAACACGAAGGAAATTTATAGAATATTTAAATATTTATGTGAAATCACATAATTTTAATCATATATTAAAGTAATTAAATGTAAAAAAAATCATATATTTTATTTTTTAATGTGAGGAAGATGTATAATTAAAACTAAAAAAATAAAATGAGTATAACGTGAAAATATAATATATGGCATTTAAAAAAAGTCCACGAAGTCAAGTGCTCTGATGTGAAGTCACGAGTTCAGGAGGGAGTCCGACATGTAGGCAATGCCAAAAAACTTTTAATAATAATATATATATATATTATATGAAATTTAAAAAATATTTATATATAATAATAAAATTGAATGTAGGTAATAAATAAAATTCGACGGTGGTTATTTAAAATATATTAATAACAAAAATAACATTAGTAAATGATTGTAAACAAAATATTTAATATGGTTTCATAAATATTAAGTTCTCAATTAATATATTATTAATATGGTTTTAAAAACAAATTATATATAATTTTTATAAAGTTTGAAAAAAATAATATTTTATGTTAAAACATTTTAATATTTTCAACTTTATATAATATATAATATAATAGTGTTCAGAACTGGTTCAAGGTGTTTAATGAATATATAATATAATATATATAGATATATATATATAATAAATATATAAATAATATAATTATAATATATATAGCCCTAATGTGATCAAATGTTTTCATCTAAAAAGAAGTTTGCACCTCA
>APFE030743815.1:0-10340 GCA_000404065.3 Pinus taeda
AGAGAGAGAGAGAGAGAGAGAGAGAGTATGTTTAGGGGTTGAGATAAAGAGCTAGAGAAGGAGAGACAATGGGAGATAGAGATATAGATGGAGGAGGTAGAGATGTGCTTACACTGAAGTCAATGCACACTATTAATCTAATTACTTTGAAATTAATGTACATTATACATCTTGTTGCATCAAATAAGAAATCAACATATACAGTAAAATCAATTCATCTAGTGCAAACAATCAAATAGGATTAGAAATCAACATCTGTACTAAAATCAATGCATCTAGTGCAAGAAATCAAATAGGATTAGAAATCAATATCTACATTGAAACCAATGCATCTAATGCAAGAAACCAAATATGAGTAGAAATCAACATCTACCTTGAAATCAATGCATCTAATGTAAGGTATTAAATATGATTAGAAATCGACATCTACACTGAAATCAATGCATCTAGTGCAAGTGATTAAATAGGATTAGAAATCAATATCTACACTAAAACCAGTGCATCCTGTGCAAGCAATAAAATAGGAGTAGAAATCAATATCTACACTGAAACCAATGCATCTAATGCAAGCAATCAAATATGAGTAGAAATCAACAACTACGCTGAAATCAATGCATCTAGTCTAAAGTATTAAATATGATTAGAAATTGACATCTACACTGAAATCAATGCATCTAGTGCAAACAATCAAATAGGATTAGAAATCAATATCTACATTGAAACCAATGCATCAAGTGCAAGCTATCAAGTAGGAGTAGAAATCAACATCGACATTGAAATCAATGCATCTAGTGTAAGGTATTAAATAGAATTATAAATCGACATCTACATTGAAATCATCGCATATAGTGCATGTGATCAAACAGGAATAGAAATCAACAACTACATTGAAATCAATACATCTATTTTAGTGAAAATCTAAAATATTCATGATTTTCTAGATCTAGCTTCTATGTCTGAATTTTTCTCTATGAGACTCTTTCTTCTTCCCTCTCTCTCTACCTTCCATTGTGTGCCTATCTACCTCCCCCTATCCTCTTGTCTCTTCCCCTTCCTCTCTCCCCCGTCTCACTCTATCTGCCTCTCCCTAACTTTCTGTGTCTTTCTCTTCTTCCCTCTCTCCCCCTGCCATCTATATTTATACCTTTGTCCATCTCTCTCTCTCTCTCTCTCTCTCTCTCTCCCTCTTGCCACTCCCTCTCCACCTTTCTCTCTCTATGTCTTTCTTCCCCTTCCAACTCCATCTCTTTCTCCCCCTCTCTCTCAAGTCCTCTCTCTTTTTCCTTCCTCTCTCTCCCCTTCTCTCCCACCTCCCTCCGTCTCTTCCCCCATCATACATTGGTTTCAGTGTAGATATTGATTTCTAATCTTATTTGATCGCTTGCACTAGATGCATGGATTTAGTGTAGATGCCAATTTCTAATCATATTTAATACCTTACACTAGATGTATTGATTTTAGTGTAGATGTTGTTTTCTACTCATATTTGATTGTTTGCATTAGATGTATTGGTTTTAGTGTAGATATTGATTTCTACTCCTAGTTGATTGCTTGCACATGATGCATTGGTTTTAGTGTAGATATTGATTTCTAACCCTATTTAATCATTTGCACTAGATTCATTGCTTTCAGTGTAAATGCCAATTTCTAATCATATTTAATAACTTACACTAGATGCATTGATTTCAACGTAGATGTTGATTTATACTCATATTTGATTGCTTTCATTAGATGCATTGGCTTCAGTGTAGATATTGATTTCTAATCCTATTTGATTTCTTGCACTAGATGCATTGATTTCGGTATAGATGTTGATTTCTAATCGTATTTGATTGTTTGCACTAGACGCATTGATTTCAACGTAGATGTTGATTTTTACTCATATTTGATTGTTTGAATTAGATGCATTTGTTTTAGTGTAGATATTTATTTCTAATCATATTTAATTGTTTGCACTAGATACCTTGATTTTAGTGTAGATGTTGATTTTTTATTTGATGCAACAAGATGTATTACGTACATTAATTTCAAAGTAATTAGATTAATAGTGTGCATTGATTTCAATGTAAGCACATCTCTACCTCCGCCATCTATATCTCGATCTCCCATTGTCTCTCCTTCTCTATCTCTCTATCTAAACCCCTAAACATACACACTCTCTCTCTATATCTATTTATCTCTCTCTCCCTGCCTCCCTTTCCCCTCCCTCACTCTCTCTTACCCTTCTCTCTCTCTAAAATTTCTCTCTCCGTATATATATAATATATGATATATATATGTATCTTCGTTCCCCCTTGTCTTTTTCCTCCTCTTCATTCTCCTCTCCCCCATCTAGATCTCTATCTCCCCTTGTCCTCTCCTTCTACCCGCAAAAACACACACACTCTCTCTCAATGTAAGCACATAAAAATTATTTGACCATAAATACAATGCTTGAATTTTCATCCTAAATAAAATGTTTCCTTACCCCAAATGTTTTCTTCTTGAAACTATAAACTATTTATAATTGGGTACATTCTTATTATTCCCATTTTCCATCATTCAACATTTTAATTACTTTGCATTCAAAGGCGGTAATAGAAAATAACTACCATTGAATATTATTTGTGATTTAACACTCCATAAGTCACAATTATTGACTTTGGAGAAAACTACTATTAATATTGGAGAGCAACATAGACAAGGTATGTTGTTTACTATAGTAGCTCGAGTTAAATATTTGAATGGTCTATGGTTCCAACTACTCTTTTCATATGATCAATATGAGAAAATGGAAAAAATAATGGTTGTGACAATAGGAATAGTAGAAGAAAATAGTTTTGACATTGATCACAATTAAGATTGTTTGTAATTGACTATATTCTTATTATTGACATTTTCTATCAATCAAAATTGTTACATTTACACTTTGCACTCAAAATTTTTATTTCATCATTTTTTAACTTGACCAAATTAATTTTAGACATATTTGGCATATTTAAAATGATCAAAATAATTACATGTTCCAAAAAATTTGTATGACCGCACACCACTGAAACTAGCCTAGATCCATCTTAACATCGAATCTATCAAACACTGAGAGGGATCAAATCTCTCGAGGTGCAAACCTTTCCTCAAGTTTTTCACTCAAAAAATAGGTTTGCACCTCGAGAGATTTGATCTCTCTCGGCACTTGACAGATCTAGTGTTAAGATGGATCTAGGTTGGTTTTAAAGTAACGTTACAGCTATCTTTATCTTCAACATATACAATATATATTAGTCAACACATATATAGTAACGTTACATATATATTTAGTCGACACATATATAGTAATGTTACATATATCTTTAGTTGACACATATATAGTAACATTACACATGTTAGGTCCCTATACTACTAGTGTAACCCCTTATTGTTATTAGTATAAGCCCCTTATTAATTGTTACACCCATGTAGTCCCCATATTGTTATTATTGTGCCCCATAGAAGCTCACTATTTTTATTATTGTGCCCTTACATTATTATTGTTATGTCGGCTTTGACTATATTATGACCCCTTAGACTCCTATATATAGAAAGGAGGTCTTGTCATTTATATCATCCAAGAATTATTCATTTTTGTAATGTAAATGAGGTTTTCCCCTCGAAGAGGCTTATTTCTAAGGCGTTCATCTATATTTTCTATCTTTTTGTGAGCTCGTTTCATAACATTTGGTATCAGAGCTTTGAATTCTAGGGTTTTTCTGCTACAAACAGGTCATTGTGGTATTTTCTCTATAACGTTTTGTCTGCGACGTTTCAGAATCTAAAAAAAAACCCATTTGAGAAGAAATCTTGCTTAATCGCGCGTCCAAATTTTAGATCTTGTATCGCTCTATTTTTGGAGATATGATATGAGGAATTTAGGGTATTTGAAATCTCCAAAATTTCATCTAAAACAGGTCATCATGGTATTTTCGCTATAACCTTTTCGATACGAAGTTTCAGAAGCTAAAGAAAAAACTCATTTTAGAAGAAATTGTTCTGAATCTCGAGTCCAAATTTCAGATCTTGTCTCGCTAATTTTTGGATATATGATCTGAGGAAGCTAGGGTTTTTGCAGACTCCCAAATTACATCCTAAACAGGTGACCTTGGGAAAATCGTCATAACTTTCTCTCTGAGCAACAAATTGAAATTTTGTAAGAAGTTACAAAAAGAGGACACGCTGTAGTTTTCTGTGCATAGTTTTCAGATTTGAAGGTAAAAACAATGACACATGGCATTTCGTACAAGTTCGCTATACGGAAACATTATATAATTAGGTCATCTAAGGATATTGGGCATAACTCTTTCTTCGAGAATCAAATTCTGATCAGACTTGTGGAGTTAGAAAGAGGACTCAAAGGGCTACTGCAAGAGACAATTTCAGAACTTTGAGATCTGAAAGTACAGAGTTACAGCCATTTCAAGATCAAGCTCCTGAAATCAAGAAAAGGCGATATGAGGAAGTTTGATGGAAAGGATCCAGTAAATTGGATACTACAGATGGAGCAATATTTTGATCTACATGGTATACCACTATTACAAAAGGTATGTATTGCATCTTCATATTTAGAACCGAATCATTTTTTATGGTATAAAGGGCTTTGTTCTCGTAAACAACTTGTTACGTGGTCAATTTTTCACGGAGGAAATAATAGCACATTATGAGGATACAAAGAGCAACACCTTTAGAGCAACACCACAACAATTGGAATAGTAAAAGGGCTTTGTTGCATAGTGGAAAGTAAAATTATGGCAATAAGTAAGTCTACCCCTCACAACCATAAAGATGGAAGTGTTGTTTCTCCTAGCCTTCCACAACCTACAAGGGTTACACCACAACCATTGGAAGAAAAAAGAGAAAAAGGGCTTTGTTACAATTGTGATAACAAATACATTAAAGGTCATAAGTGTGTTGAGAAGAAATTATTTTACATTGATTGTGGAGAGGAGGAAGAAAAGGAAAAATAAACATCAAAAGAAGACTATATACACCAGGAACCGGCCCTAGAGAAAGAAGAAATGAATCTGACCATATTTTGTAAAGCATTGGAAATAATTACCTCTCCTAAAACTCTCAAGATAGAAGGACATTTCAAGAAGAAAAAGGTTCAAGAAGTGAAATATCACATCGAGAAAGAAGAAATGAATAAAACCATATCTTGTAATGCATTGGATAGAATTACCACTCCTCAAACTATCAATATAAAAGGACATATCAAGAAGAAAAATGTTCAAGAATTGAAAGATCACATCGAGTCTCAAGAAATCAATCCGACCATATCTTGTAATGCATTGGAAGAAATTACCACTTCTCAGGCTATCAGATAGAAGCGACATAACAAGAAGAAAAGGTAAGAGTGTTTTGATTCATTCGGGCAATACCAAATTCTTATTGATGTAAGATAGCCAGGAATTAATTGCTTTCCTATATCTGCACCAAAGTGTCAAGTGATGTTGCAAGTGTAGGAACCATAAATTGCTCTGGAAAGTGCCATAATATCAAGCTATCCATGGGAGAATATGTATTGAATAGCCCAATGCTTTCCATTCCAATGGGTAGTGCTGATGTTTTACTAGGAGTCCAATGGCTACAATCTTTGGGTACAATAGCTTTTAATTTTCAAAAACTGTTCTTGAAATTTTTTTGGGAAGGAAAGGAAGTTAAAGTAAGGGGTATCGAAGGAAAAAGTAGAAAGATAATCAACTCTAACAGCATGACAAAGCTTCTAAATAGAAAACAATGGAGTGTAATTGTGCAATTATGTTCACTAGAGGATCCCACATCGAAGTCATGTATTTCTCTAGATCTCCAAAAAGTTTGGACAATCATTCCCAAAGGCCTCCCACCTATTCGTGATCATGATCATGCTATTCATTTGATTCCATGAAGTGTTCCTCCAAACATCAGGCCTTACATATATCCATATGCCCAAAGGAGTGGGAACTCATTCAAAAGTTGCAGAAGATCCCAGTTCAAACAGTATTGTGAGAACTTGACAAGGAAGGAAAAATCATATTGGAACCTGAAGCAGTCATAGAACCGAGAAATCAAAAGCTACGAAATAGATCAATTTCAGAGTATCTCATCTAGTGGAAGAACTTACCCGCTGAAGATTCCACAGGGGAGGACAAGAATTTATACAAAAGCATCAAGAACTACTTAAGCGTTGAGGACAACACTTTTTGAAGGAGAGGGGCATGTTAGGTCCCTATACTACTAGTGTAACCCCTTATTGTTATTATTACAACCCCCTTATTATATTGTTGCTGCCCATGTAGTCCCCCATATTGTTATTGATTTGTGCCCCATAGAAGCCCACTATTGTTATTATTGTGCCCTTACATTATTATTGTTATGTCGGCTCTGATTATATTATGACCCCTTAGTCTCCTATATCTAGAAAGGAGGTCTTGTCATTTGTATCATCCAAGAATTGTTCATTTGTGTAATTTAAAGGAGGTTGCCCCCTCGAAGAGGCTTATTTCTAAGATGTTCATCTATATTTTCTATTTTTTTGTGAGTTGGTTTCATAACAACACATATCTTCAACATATACAATATATATTAGCCGACACATATATTTTTTTAATATTTTTTTTAATGTAACGTTACTTTACTTGACAACATCTCCTTCATATTTTTTTAATGTAACGTTACGTGACATCATCTCCCTCATATTTTTTTATTTTTTTTTAATGTAATGTTACGTTATGTGACAACATCTCCTTCATATTTTTTAATATTCTTTTTTTTAACGTAACGTTAAGTTACGTGACAACATCTCCCTCATATACTTCATATACTGGGTTGTAGAGTGCCTCTCGCCGCAATAATTTATTTAATTTTAGGTTAGCTCATTATTTAATAATATTTTAGCACTAATTTCTTAATTTTTTGGTCAATTTTTTTTGGATCTAACCATTCACTCTCACTCCTATTTAACCTGGTTTGGCTCTCTTTACACTATTGTATAAGCTTGATTTTGTCCTTGATGTTGAGTGGAGCGTTTAGTGGAAACAACAAAGATTTCACACACATTCCACAATTTTTCCAGAAGCAACAACACATCATATTATTTTATTTATATAAATCATATAGACTATAAGTGTGGTAAAGTTCCTTTTAACAAAGAGCCATGGCTTATTATTATTCTTTATTATTTATTTTAATTCATTATTTTGACAATCATTAATTAGTTTTACCATTGGTGGTTAACACACCCATGGTTTTTATAATACATGGTATTTTCCCATCATCAAAACCATTTCAAATTTATGTAATATTATTTATACAACACCATCTAATGAATGTCATGATTCAGTGAAGTAGCCATAGATAAAATCACCTGAATGGAATTCATATAAGAACTTGGAGAAAAAAACCCTAAATAGCCCATGCCTTCATTTGGGAGAACCTTTAGCAATAAGGCATGCTTTATGTTTTTAGTCTTCCATCTACATCATACTTGATTTTATAGAGGCATATCCAACCAACCTTATTCTTACCTTTGTGCAAGGGGACTAGATCCCAAGTCTGATTTTTATGGAAAAAAAAAACATATTTAATAGTATGGGATACTCCCATTCATAAGGG
This sequence comes from Pinus taeda, assembly GCA_000404065.3. Classification (NCBI taxonomy): domain Eukaryota; kingdom Viridiplantae; phylum Streptophyta; class Pinopsida; order Pinales; family Pinaceae; genus Pinus; species Pinus taeda. The sequence continues at coordinate 7,603 of APFE030743815.1, forward strand.
TTTTTTTTGTCTTATATAAAATAGTAAGATCAACATAATCCTAAAAAGTAAGAACCTATGAAATAGGGGACCTTCATCAACATCTATGTTCTTCTTCATCAGGAAGGTATGGTATAACATCCTATAGAGTAGATATGGACCAAATAGGAATTAGTTATGCCCTAACTAGTGTGTATATAGAAATAGAGAGATTTGTAGTAATGTTGTGATGAGATAGCTCAACCAGTGAGACATCGAAGAAAGTTTCTTGAGTAGAATAGGTTTTAGTGTTAATAACATTAGAAAAGTCATTAATATAAGTCGTATCATGGATTATTAATTGAGCTACTATAACAAAGGTGTTGAAAGAAGCAACCAAAAGAGGAATACCATTAGGTCTTGAAAAAGAAAGGTCCACAGGGATGATTGGAGGTGAATCTTATGCAATAGGAGTGGGGTAAGATCTCAATAGGCCATGAGAAAGAAATTCATCAAAGACAACATCCCTCCTATCAATCATCTTATTGATGGAAGGATCATAAAAGCAATAGGCCTTTGAAGTTTCAATATAGCCCATTAGAGTGTAATGTTAGCTTGTGGGCCATAAGCTATTGTATTTTTCTTTGGGAATATGGGACCATGCAAGACGTCCAAAGACTTTAAAATTCACAATAGAGAGTTTCTAACCATAACTTCTCTCAAAAAGAGTCATATGATAAATATCTCAAGTAGGTGTTCAATTGAGGATATGATTTATACAAAAAATTACTTGTACCTAGAACTTTAGCTCCATCTCATGAAAATGTAACATACAACAAGCAATTTCAACAATGGTCAAACTTCTTTGATACACCCCTTTATCTTATTATACTACTATATTTTTCCAAATAATGCCATGAGATGTGGGAAATGAATGAAATCCATCACCAATGTGTCTATCTCCCCAGTAAATCCTAACATATGTGATCTTATGATTGTTGCAATTTCTACTAAGGATTTAAATTCCTTGAACTTCTTGATGGCTTCATCCTTGGATTCAATAGTATAAATCCAAAGAAATCAAGAGAATGGTATTAACCTTGCACCTTAAAAATGCTAAGAAACAAATAATTATAGTCCTCATCAAGGGGGGAACCTCCTTTTATAATTAATACAATGCACAAGAAAATGGTGAAATTATAATAAAATGGGACCACAAAAATTTCTATCGTACACAAAAATATAAGAGAAATGTAATCACTCAATATCTAGGGCTTAATAATAGGTTTTAAGGCTAACAAGAAGCTTATATAGGGTTTAATGTGTCTTTCAGCTTCAAACACGTGTTATCCCCAAAACTTGACTGATTACTAGTGATTTATATAAACAAGTCATCATCCCATGTTACCTCTTCCACTAGTAGGTTCTTCTATTTGATGAGTTACTCCACAATTGTTGAATTACCTAATTCCTTAATCCTTACTTCAAGGGTTGTTTCTACTTCTAGTATGGTTTCCCCTTCATTTATTTGTGGTACACTTCATGAATGCAAATGAATAGCATAGTCATGATCTTGAATAGGAGGAAGACGCTTAGGCATCTCTCCAAATAACTTGGAATAATTGTTGATTACTTATGGAGATCCACTAGAGAATATGATGTAGATGTTTGAACATCTAATGAACAAAATTGTGTAATTACACCTTCTTGTAATTATTTTTAATCAAATTTGTCATACTATTAGAGCTTATCACTTATTAGGTTTCCCTTGGATACCTTTAAGCTCAATTTCCTTTCCTTCTGAGGAAAAACCTATGAAAAGATCCTAGAAATGAAGGGCCACTATTCTCAACAATTTTAATCATTATACCCCTAATACAACATCTACAACACCCATTTGGATTGGAATCATGGGATTATCCAAAAAAAAATCTCCCATATTCATCTTAATACTATATCACTTCCTTGAACAATTTATGGTACCTCCATCTGCAGTGATTCCTTGAAATTATAGTGTTGAGTAAAAAAAGCAATTAAGTAGTTTTCCCAATTTGTAATTGATGAAATTATGATACTACCTAAACCAATCAATATTGCGACCTTTTTTATTTTTGATATATCCTTCTATCTTGAGGGTTTATGGATTATTGATGCCAACCAATTCATGACAAGAAATTATTGGAGTAATCTCTCCTAGCTTTATGCATTGTGGTAGTTCCACTTCTTGATCTTCTTGATCTTCACAATCTATTTAGAATAATTTATTCTCACTAAATTTATGCTCCTTATTGTACTTTCTATCACAATGGAAACATAGTCCCTTTACTCTTATTTAATCAATTTGTTAAGGATTCAACCTTCTGAGTTTAGGAGAGGAAGTGAAATTTACTCTATAGTTATTAGTGACCAATTTTCTAATGGCCATATTTTTACTTTCCAAAATTCTTATCAAACTGAAAGCATGCTTTAGAGATTTAGGTTCAAAGAGATTCACTTCATGCATAATGCTTTCCTTTAAATATCCCTTAAATAGGTTTAGAAAATTATCCTCTAAAATATTCCTTACCCTAAGAACTAACTTTTAGAATTGTTTAATGTGCACTGTAACTAGACCTTTTTGTCGAATATTCACAAATTAAGTAAATAATGTATTTCTCTTAATTTCCCCATAATGTGCTATCAATTCCTCTATAAATATGGACCACCATATGACATAATCCTTTTTTAGTTCACAAATGCATTGATACCATACATGTTGGTCATGTTCTAAACACATGGAT
>APFE030743825.1:837-102155 GCA_000404065.3 Pinus taeda
TCCTCTACTTTGAAAAGCTTCACTCACTCCCCAATGAAGCCAAAAAGGTATGTGATCTCTCCTCTTAAGCTCAAATAGGAAGTCTTGATTTCACCAGCATTTACCCTAAAAAATGTTCAGCGTCTAACCTCTCTAGCCACTAACCCAATGCCTCAATTTATAGTGCAATGGAGGGCAGTTACTAGGTCCTCCTTCAAAGGGATAGAATCCTCCTTCAAAGGGATAGAATCCTCCTTCAGAGGGATAGCTCCTCCTAACAAGGGATTAGCTCCCTCTCTTTTGGGATGCATGAACCACTTGGAGCGAACAATCCATGTCAAAATTCCTTCTAGAAATCTCTCGAATTAACCCAATGTGAGTTTTTTAAGATAAAAATTGCGCCTTTTTACTTTCGCAGGGGTACGCACCCTCCCCTTTACATACAGAGCGTATAAGTACGCAGATACTCTGAACAAAAGGTGTGGGCCCGTAGGCAAAAGTGAGAGAAAGTGCGGAACTAGAGTTACATTGCTTTTTTGATGTCCTTCTCTCATTTCCAAAGCTTGTTTTGAAGAGCTGAGGTCTGAGACTTGCTTAGGAGGCTGGTATAGGTGGTGATAGACCCATATCGACTGCAAATAATCAAGGTGACGATATTTTTGTGTAACACTCTATTTTCTAAAAAATAACTTGAATTCATGGACAAATATCATTTACAGGTTCAATGATATTAGCCCACAACATTTCCTTGGTTTTCCCAAGGGGTTTCTCCAGTGTTGAGTCTTTCTCTAAGATTTTGATTATGTTATGAACCCTGCTCGTAAAAAGATAGAAAAGATAGATCAACGCCTTAGAATTCAGCCCCTTCGAGGGGGCAACCTCCTTTACATTACATAAATGAACATTCTTGGATTATACAAATGAAAAGACCTCCTTTCTATATATAGGAGTCTAAGGGCTCATAACATAATCAGAGCCGAATAACAATAATAATGTAAGGGCACAATAATAACAATAGTGGGCTTCTATGGGGCACAATAGTAACAATATGGGCACTACATGGGTACATCAATATAATAAGTGGTTGTACTAATAACAATAAGGGGTTACACTAGTAGTATAACGGCCTAACATGCCCCTCTCCTTCAAAAAGTGTTGTCCTCAACGCTTGAGTAGTTCTTGATGCTTCTGTATAAAATTCTTGTCGTCCCATGTGCAATCTTCTGCTGGTAAGTACTTCCACCTGATGAGATACGCTGAAATTGATCGATTTCGTAGCTGCTGGGTTCTTGTTTCTGTGACTGCTCTAGGTTCCAATATGATTTTTCCTTCCTCTTCAAATTCTGGCAATATTGTTTGAATTGGGATCTTTTGTAACTTTTGAATAAGTGGCCAGACTTCTTTGTCCTTCTTCCATTCATCCCTTTCTTTGTTTATCCAATCTGGTTGGATAATAGAAATAGCACAAAACAATGCTTCCACATCCTCATCCTTGAAGAGTCTTCCCATTTGGTAGGGTTGCCATTTTTTAAGTGCATGTAGTATTGCCAACATTTCCTTCTCAAAAATATCTTGCTTGAGATGTAGTAGTAAAAATACCAAATCACCTCCATCAAAACATTTTTCACTACGATGTTGATCTCCCTGTTGTTTTGTTTGATTTTGCACTGAAGTGGCATTATCCTTTAAAAGTTGGAGAACTTGTTGTTGATGCTCGATGTGATCTTTCACCACTTGAACCTTTTTCTTCTTGATATGTCCTTCTACCTCTAGAGTTTGAGAAGCGGTAATTTCTTCCAATCCTTTACAAGATATGGTCGGATTCATTTCTTGATGCTCAATGTGATCTTTCACTTCTTGAACATTTTTCTTCTTGATATGTCCTTCTATCTTGATAGTTTGAGTGGTAATTTCGACCAATGAATTACAAGATATGGTTGGATTCATTTCTTCTTTCTTGATGTGATCTTTCACTTCTTGCACCTTTTTCTTCTTGATATGTCCTTCTATCTTGAGAGTTTGAGGAGTGGTAATTGTTGCCAATGCTTTACAATATATGGTCTGATTCATTTCTTCTTTCTCTGGGGTGGGGTCCTGGCGTAAATCCTCTTCTTTGGATATTTCTTGATCCTTTTATTCCTCGTCTTCATATTCTGTGTAAAATAATTTCTTCTCCGCACGCTTATGACCTTTAGTGCATTTGCTATCACAATTGTAACAACGCCCTTTTTCTCTTTTTTCTTCCAATTGTTGTGGTGTAACCCTTGTAGGTTGTGGAAGGCTAGGAGAAACAATACTTCCATCTTTATAGTTGTGAGTGGTATTCTCTCTGGTTGCCATAATTTTGCTTTCCATTTTTCTTGCTAACCTGAATGCGTTCTCTAATGAATTAGGTTCCCAAAGGCGAACATCATGTTGAACATTATCCTTTAAAGTCCCTATGAATACATCAATCCTATGCTCCTCTGGAATATTTTTTACTCTTATGTTCAATTTTTGGAACTCCTCAATGTGCTCATTATTGAACCCTTTTGTTTGAGACTTATCAATTGGCTAAAAAGGGTGTTGCTTTTTGTATCTTCATAATGTGCTGTCAATTCTTCCGTAAAAATTGCCCAAGTGATAATTTGTTTACGAGAGCAAAGCCATTGATACCATACAAACTGATTTGGTTCCAAATATAAAATTGCAATACGTACCTTTTGTGTGTTTTGCACATTATTGAGGTCGAAAAATTGCTCCATCTGTAATATCCATGTTGCGGGATCCTTGCCATCAAACTTCCTCATATAGATTTTTGGAATATGGTGGGTCTTCGGTCCAACATTAGAGTCTTTGAAATCATGATTAACATTTCTTTTGTTCTCATCATGAGTTTACTTACTACCCTTTCACCATTAGTAAGCATTTCTTGTAGAAACTTTGTCAAATATGTCTTCAAATCTGTCTTCAAATCTTCCATGCATGTCTTCAAAACTGTCTTCAAAACTGTCTTCAAATCTATCTTCAAATCATCCATCTTAGCTTCCATGTCATTCATCTTAGCTTCTACGCCTTTCTTTAAACCATCCATCTTAGATTCTGTTACTTTTTGTGCAAGTGACACTTGTTTCACTTGGTCTCGTAATTTTGATATATCATGTTGCATTTCTTCATCTTCTTTATGAGTCATGCTAGAGATTTCAGGTTGCTTACTAGGTATTTGCATTTTCTTTCCTGGGGGCATCAATTACCGATAATAGTTCTTTACTATGCCCTTTGAATTGCTTCAAACTAATTTTTCAAGCCAAGCTTATGCAAAAATTTAAAAAAAACTACACACCTTTTTTCACTTTGTAGGAACTTGATATTGAATTTGACGTAACTTTGTAACTTCAGATCATCTAGTTCTAAAATTGTGACCTACAGTAGCCCTCTGCATCCTCTTTCCAATTCCACTAGTCTAATCCAAATTGGATTCTCCAAGGAAGGGTTATGCCACATCTCCCACAGTGACCTGATTATAAACTAGTTCAGTAAAGCGAACTTATATGACGTGCCACGAGTCACTGTTTCGACCTTTAGCTTTGAAAAATATATACAAGAAACTACAGTTCGTCCTCTTTCTGTACCTTCTTATGAAATTTCGATCCGATGCTTAGAGAGAAAGTTATGACAATTTTCCCCATGTCACCTGTCTGGAATGTAATTCAGGAGTCTTCAAAAAGACCAACTTCCTCAGATCATATCTCCGCAAATATAGTGCGAAAAGATCTGAAATTCGGACCCGAGGTTCAGTGGGATTTCATCTCAATGGGTTTTTTTTTTAGCTTCTGAAACATCGCAAAAAAAAAAAAAAAAAATTATAGTGAAAATTCCATGATGACCTATTTGGAGCAGCGAAACCCTAGAATCCAAAGATCTGATACCAAATGTTATGAAACCCGGCTCACAAAAAGATACAATAGATAGATCAACACCTTAGAATTCAGCCTCTTCGAGGGGGGAAACCTCCTTTACATTACATAAATGAACAATTCTTGGATGATTCAAATGACAAAACCTCCTTTCTATATATAGGAGTCTAAGGAGTCACAATATAACTCAGCCGACCTAACAATAATAATATAAAGCCACAAAAATAACAATAGAGGGATTCTATGGGACACAGCAATAACAATATGGGGACAATAGGGGCACAACAATATTAATAAGAGATACAACTACAACAGTAATGGGGTAATCACTAATCACTAGTTTTATAGGGACCTAACAATATGAAGAAAATAAAATCAAACATTTCCCTGCATGAACTCACTAAACTCAAACAATAGCATAATTTTTTACTAAAAGAGTTAAATGCAGTACCTGCTTCTCATCTTCCTATTGTTGTGGTATCCAAAGCGTCTAACGGAATGGGTAAACCTCCTGTTCATCCATTATGTGATTCCTCAGATGCTATTCCGTTAGGTGACAGGTCTAACTCACATACTCCTTTTCTTTTGAATTTTGAAATATTTAATAAATATGTACATAACTACTTGGTATATTCAGGAGCTCCTTCGAATATCATGCCATATTCAGTTTGTCTGAAATTAAACATGTCACCCCAAAAAACCCCAGTTCACATTGTGAAACTTGATAGGACAAAAGTCAAATTCATAGGAGAAATGAATTCAGTTCTTATTATATTATCTTCGAATCCTGAAGTGTGTCAAATAATCGATATACTTGTTGTTGATATCTCAGATTTCTATGGTTTAATTCTTAGTAGAGATTGGTCAGAAAAAACTACATGGTTATTTTGCCACTGATTGGTCTCACTTATGGCTCCCATTTAATGGAAAGTCTAATGAAATTAAAATCAACCGATAAAAACACATGAAACATTCAGTAACAGATTTCAAAGGTGAAAATGAGGCAGTAGTATTTAATAACAACATTCTTGGAAACTAATCTACTAAATCATTTTTTGATAAATTTAAAGCACAAACGTCGCCATTTCTAAGTAATTTTATAACTTTTAAAATTGAAAATTTTTCACAGACAGACTTTTCCAGATGTGTAAATGTGCTAGAAAAACCATTAGTTAATTGTTTATTTTGGACATCGTATTTTGATGGGTCGAAATCAAGCGATGGTGCAAGAGCAGATTGCATATTGATTAATCCTGAAGGTGTGAAGACAATGTTGACTTGCAGATTGGAATTCGAATGCACAAATAATATTGCAGAATATGAGGCATTGGTCCAAGGTATGTATAATGCAATTAGCCTTGACGATAAATACTTGCAAGTTTATGGAGATTCAGAAATTGTAGTAAAACAAGTAAGAAACATGATGCATTATATATCTACACACTTGAAGCATTATCATTCATTGATTTAGTCTATCACTTCACATTTTTCAAGGTTTACCATTTCTGATATTCCTAGGATTCAAAATGCCAGCGTTGACCTTCTTGCTAGTGTTGCATCAAAACTAATCCCATTTTAAGATTGCAGTCTCGATAGATTTTCTATAGAATTAATCTTTAGGCCATCCATTCTCGATAATATCACCAACAAGTGGGCATTCAATGATGATGAAGACATCTTAAGTTTCTTAACTTCCGAAAAATCATATGATGACCAAATAATTGATGAGGATGAACACGATGATCAATTAAAACAGAAAATTGAGGATAATCCCTTACCCAAATCTGTAGTTAAACTTGAGGATCTATATGATTTAAAAGACATATTTAAAAGAGTTACTAATTCAAAACTACAGAGTTCGACTCTGAGATTTGAATTAATAAATCTTGGGACAGATCTTAATCCTCAGAACATCAATTTAGGACTTGGTCTTTTGTCCGAAGAAATATTATCCTTCATCAATTTTTTAAAGAATTATAGGTATGTATTTTCTTGGAGTTACGAAGATCTAAAAACATTTGGCACTTCTATCATTCAACATATAATCTGGAAGATATCAAATGATAAACTTGTCCAATGAAAACTAAGGAAAATTCATTCGAACTTAGAAAATCAAATCAAAACTGAATTGAATAAACTCTTAAAGGCTAAAATGATTTTTCATGTTAGGCATTCAGATGGGTTTCCAACTCGGTACCTATTAGGAAGAAAAATGGTGGTATCAGAATTTGTATAGATTTTAGGAATCTTAATAAGGCTAGACAAAAGGATAAATTCCCTCTACCCACTATGGAGAAGATTTTACTATCAGTTGTTGGTTCCGAACTTTTGTCTTTCCTTGATGGTTTTTCTGGATATAATCAAATTATGGTCCACCTAGATGATAGGCTAAAGACTACTTTCAGAACCAAATGGGGAACTTATGCCTACCAAAAAATGTCATTCGGTTTAATAAACGCAAGGGCCACTTTCCAACGGGCCATGGATATAGCTTTCAAAGGTCTATTAAATAAAATATTTGTTGTTTATCTAAATGACATTATTATTTATTCAAAGAACAAAAATAATCAATTGCAGGACTTAAAATAGATTTTTGAACGCTGTAGAAAATATGGTATTTCATTAAATCCGAAAAAGTCTTTTTTCGCTCTTAGTGAAGGTAAACTTTTAGGATTCATTGTGTCAAAAAATGGAATTTACATTGACCCTGATAGAATAAAAGAAATTTCTCCACCATATAACAAAAAAAACATGCAATCATTTTTTGGACAGACCAATTTTGTTAAAAGGTTTGTCCCTGATTTCTCAAAAATTATTTTGTCGTTACAGCAAATGGTTAAGAAAAACGTAGTTTTTAAATGGGGTCATCATGAAAAGAAATCATTTGATTTAATTAAACAAGCAACTATCAACACTCCCTCTTTAAATACTCTGAATTTCTCTGATCATTTCATCTTATACACTTTTTCTTCTTCAACGTCTTATGTCGTTGTTTTGACACAAATTAATAATCAGAAAATTGAAGCACCCATCTCATTTTTCAGCTCAAATTTTTAGGGTGTTGAATTGAATTATTCAGAAGTAGAAAAACAGGCATTTATTGTATATAAATCTGTAAAGCATTTTAGACCTTTTCTCTTAAAAACACACACGAAAGTAATAGTCCTATTCCCAGCAGTGAGGCAATTACTATTGCAGAAAGAATTAGGAGAAAATAGAGCAAATTGGGTAACTGCTCTGTAGGAATACGATACCGAAATAAAACTAGCCAAAATTGTTAGAGGACAAGGTTTCTGCAAGCTGCTTCCAAGAGAATCAGACATACCAGCCGAAGGGGATATAGGCAACAATAAACACATTTCTGAGGTAAGTGTAATTGATATTGCTTCCCAATATGCTGATTTAATTTTTTACTTTAAAAATGGATATGCTCCTTCCGAACTCAATTATAAAAGAAAAAGAATGTTACGATTAAGAGAAAAAAATTATGAGATTGTTGATAACATGTTATTTAGGAGAAACTATGATTCCATATTGTTAATATGCTTAGAAAAGTTTGAAGCACAAATAGTTTTGTAGGAACTTCACAATGGACCAGCAGGTGGACACTTTGGAGGAGACACTACAGCACACAAAATCTTACATGTTGGATACAACTGGCCCACTCTCTTCAAAGATGCCCATGCATATGTGAGGAAATGCAAAACATGTCAAACTACTTCTGGAATACAAAGGAAACCATCTTTGTCTCCAAAACCAGTCAAGATTGATCATTCATTCGAACAATGGGGACTGGATATCATAGGTGAGATCGTTCCTCATTCTTCTAAATAGCATAGGTATATTCTGGCTGCTACATATTACTTCACTATGTAGGTGGAAGCAATTCCACTAAAGGTATTCAATTCTGAATCTGTTACTGAATTTATTGATCAAATTATCATTACAAGATTTGGTTTGCCTTCTGAACTTATATTTGATAATACATCTTATTTTTCAGGTACTAGTATGATTGAATTTGCAATTAGGAGAGGTTTTAAACTCAAATATTCTGCTAATTACTATCCCCAGGGAAACGGTATGGCAGAATCCACTAATAAAAATCTCCTTAGAATAATCAAAAGAACTATAGATCAAAATCAAAGAAACTGGCATAAAGCTTTAATATTTTCTCTATGGGCTGATAGGATAACTCAGAAGGCCTCTATAGGCACTTCTCCATTTAACCTAGTCTAAGAGAAGGAAGCCATTATTCCATCACATTTAGCTCTTCCTTCATTAGCCCTAGTTTAATTTATTGAGGAAACACCTTCTTCTTCATTGCAATTAAGAAATTCACATTTAATCCTAAAAATAGAGGAAGAAAGGGAAAAGGCCAAGCTCACACACACCAAACTTCAACATATGGTGAAAGCTTCTTTTGAGGCAAGTTCAGTCACACAAAGATCCTTCCAAGTTGGAGATCTAGTTCTTAAGTGCGACAAAGAACACAAAGAAAAAGGGAAACATACCAAATTTCAAAAATTATGGCTTGGTGCATTTCGGATTGTTGAATAGATAAGCCCATCTACATTTATACTTTAAGATTTATCAGGAAAGAGAGATTCTCTCCCTGTAAATGGGCTCATGTTAAAGAACTTATTTTCTTAATTTCTTTAATTAATATATATTTTCAGATTGTTGAATAGATAAGCCCATCTACATTTATACTTTAAGATTTATCAAGAAAGAGAGATTCTCTCCCTGTAAATGGGCTCATGTTAAAGAACTTATTTTCTTAATTTCTTTAATATATAGTTATATAATAAAGAATAAAATCTGTAAAAAATCACTCCCATTGTACATCTCGCTGTAATTTATTTTTCTTTTACAAATTTTGTTAATAAAATGTTAAATAATACTCAAATGAATTTTCAAACATCTCTTGAATTTATTTTTATTTTTCATTTTGAAGGTTAGTATTTTTAAGAAGTGATTACCAAAATTGAAAATTAGATAAAAATTATATAAGTCTGAAAATCGTTTTCCATTAAGTTGTAAAATCTTTAAAAAACCTCAAAAAATTATATCCTTTTACTCTAGTTTTAGTCAAAAAGGTTATCCTTAAAAAGTAAAGATCGTCTTACAACTTAAAACTTTCAACTCAAATTTGTCATCCAAACCCCTTAAGGAGTCAACAATCCTCCCCATCCTTTAAAAAGGGAATTTTTATAGTGTAATTCTAAAATATAATAAATCTAAAAAGATAAGAGGTCTCATCACGAGTCTGCTTACCATGTCCATAGGGAACCAATTAAACTGACATGACCACTTTGAACACCAAATCAGGGTGATGGCTTATGATTTTTAATTGTAAGACAAGGGGTCTCATCATGAGACTGTTACCACTGAATGGCATTGTCATTATCTAGCCACCAAACCAGGACAATGGCTTTTTAGCATTAAAATATATATATATATTGCACTATTAAATGGATGGGACACTGGATTGTTGTTGGATAAAAGGTAATGTTGTTGAGGCTATGAATTCCTGCTGGCAGCAGTGGCTCTACTTGTGACGAACGAGTACATTTTAAAGCTAATTCATAAAAGGCTCCTTACTTTATTTTTTATAAACCGATTAATGACTGATACAAGTAAATAAGCATTTTTCATTCACAAAAGGTTTTTAAAATAGATTCCAAGTTGTACTGTCCAACAACCCCCATTTTAATATATTATAAATTTCATATGAAATTTATTATATTAAAATAGGGACCCTTCATCCCAGAAAAATCTTATAATCAAAGTTTAATACTTAGGCTTTTTAATTAAACCCAAGTATTAAACCTTGATTATTCCAAAAAACCAAATTTTAGTAGCCCCCGAGATCAAAACTATACTTAGGCTTAAAAAACCTTAAGTATTAAAAATTATGCGTTATTTAAAAAAAAAAAAAAAAATTAGAGTTTTTAATCCCGTAAGGCTAAAATCTTAACAAACTCTGACTCATTCTGCTTCTCCGCATCACAAATAAACAAAATTCCAAAGGCTCAAGACCCCATCTACTAAAATCATTGTGATTGCGATTAAACCAGACCCAACGGAAAATATACATCCCAATTCATAAGTCCCCGCGTCCATAGCAATTGCAAAAGGTTCCAAAGAACTAAAGTTTGAGCTTTAACCGATTGCGATATGCGATATCACTCCAGACTCGACCACAGATTTAAATCTGCCAAGTTAAAAATTGGCATCCATACCTTGCATCGTAAGCTTCATAAGGCTCAAGAACACTCTGCCAAACTCCATTGTGATTGCAATATAAACCGAACCCGCAGGGATTATCCAATACAAAGCATAAAACCCCGTGTTCGTGACTACTATAGGTTCTAAAAAAAAACTTAAGCCCATACCCCACCGCCGATTGTGATATGAGATTAACCCTGGACACGCAGGATTATAAAATCAATTTCATTTAAGTCCCGCGTCTGTAGCTCTTGGAGTATCCAAGAGTCTAAAGGTTCTACCCGCTACACACTACCGATTGTGATATGTGATATAACCAAACCCGCGGGGATTATCAAATTCATTTCATTAAATCTCGCGTCCACGCAATCGCAAGAACCATTGCCTTATGCTGATTGTGATATACATCCCAACGCCAATTGCGATATGACGTTAGCATTTACATCAGAACCACGTCATTGCCACATCTCGCACCATGTCAGATCCACGTCATCAACCACGTCAGCTTCCACGTCATTTCCATGTCTCGCACCATGTCAAATCTGCGCCATCTACCACGTCATAATGTCATCACTATGACATCATCCCTGACGTCACCCCGGGATCCTGCAATCACGAGATTTAAAGGGACATGACTTATAATAAACCCTTCACCCCAGTCGATTTGCAATTTGTGATTAGATCGGACCTGACGGGATTATTCACTCCAACTCATACATACCCCGCATCCACGGCTATCGCAAATAACAAAAGAACATTGTTTCTTTGTCTCCTGCCCATTCTGATTGTGATTGCGATTTTATTTGAGAATGCCCCCTTTTGGATTTCATATGAAATACTCCTTGTCTAAACCAATTGTGATTGTTCCGAAGTTTGCCCCTGATTCTATTCTGATTGCAATTGTTTTTGGATAAAAGGTAATGTTGTTGAGGCTATGAATTCCTGCTGGCAGCAGTGGCTCTACTTGTGACGAACGAGTACATTTTAAAGCTAATTCATAAAAGGCTCCTTACTTTATTTTTTATAAACCGATTAATGACTGATACAAGTAAATAAGCATTTTTCATTCACAAAAGGTTTTTAAAATAGATTCCAAGTTGTACTGTCCAACAACCCCCATTTTAATATATTATAAATTTCATATGAAATTTATTATATTAAAATAGGGACCCTTCATCCCAGAAAAATCTTATAATCAAAGTTTAATACTTAGGCTTTTTAATTAAACCCAAGTATTAAACCTTGATTATTCCAAAAAACTAAATTTTAGTAGCCCCTGAGATCAAAACTATACTTAGGCTTAAAAAACCTTAAGTATTAAAAATTATGCGTTATTTAAACAAAATAAATTAGAGTTTTTAATCCCATAAGGCTAAAATCTTAACAAACTTTGACTCATTCTGCTTCTCCGCATCACAAATAAACAAAATTCCAAAGGCTCAAGACCCCATCTACTAAAATCATTGTGATTGCGATTAAACCAGACCCAACGGAAAATATACATCCCAATTCATAAGTCCCCGCGTCCATAGCAATTGCAAAAGGTTCCAAAGAACTAAAGTTTGAGCTTTAACCGATTGCGATATGCGATATCACTCCAGACTCGACCACATATTTAAATCTGCCAAGTTAAAAATTGGCATCCATACCTTGCATCGTAAGCTTCATAAGGCTCAAGAACACTCTGCCAAACTCCATTGTGATTGCAATATAAACCGAACCCGCAGGGATTATCCAATACAAAGCATAAAACCCCGTGTTCGTGACTACTATAGGTTCTAAAAAACAACTTAAGTCCATACCCCACCACCGATTGTGATATGAGATTAACCCCGGACACGCAGGATTATAAAATCAATTTCATTTAAGTCCTGCGTCTGTAGCTCTCGGAGTATCCAAGAGTCTAAAGGTTCTACCCGCTACACACTACCGATTGTGATATGTGATATAACCAAACCCGCGGGGATTATCAAATTCATTTCATTAAATCTCGCATCCACGCAATCGCAAGAACCATTGCCTTATGCTGATTGTGATATACATCCCAACGCCAATTGCGATATGACATTAGCATTTACATCAGAACCACGTCATTGCCACATCTCGCACCATGTCAAATCCACGTCATCAACCACGTCAGCTTCCACATCATTTCCATGTCTCGCACCATGTCAAATCTGCGTCATCTACCACGTCATAGTGTCGTCACTATGACATCATCCCTGACGTCACCTCGGGATCCTGCAATCACGAGATTTAAAGGGACATGACTTATAATAAACCCTTCACCCCGATCGATTTGCAATTTGCGATTAGATCGGACCTGACGGGATTATTCACTCCAACTCATACATACCCCGCATCCACGACTATCGCAATAACAAAAGAACATTGTTTCTTTGTCTCCTGCCCATTCTGATTGTGATTGCGATTTTATTTGAGAATGCCCCCTTTTGGATTTCATATGAAATACTCCTTGTCTAAACCAATTGTGATTGTTCTGATGTTTTCCCCTGATTCTATTCTGATTGCAATTGTTTTCTGATCTGCCCCAAAACTCTGATTTCTGATTGCAATAAGTCGTAAAGCTCCACCTCCTCACTCCACATTCCTCTCCATGATGTTTGTGTTGGGATTTATTGTTCTTTATGTTTTTCCCAATTTCGTGTAAAACGTGATTTGTTTCAAATAAAATTTGCTTATCATCTCATTTATGTTTATCTTATCGATTCATGTTTTCTGTGTTCAAGTTCATGACAGAGGAAGACAGTTGTGCTAATAAGTGGCATATTAGTTCAAACAGGCAGACAAACATCTAGAGAATTCGATGGAACAAATGAAGCTAATGATGACAGCAAATCATTTTCAAAACTTCTACCAAAATATTTTTTCCCTTTAAGCATTGTTGAAGGGATCTGTTTAATGCCCTCAATGCTCTACACAATATATTAGAGTTCTTTTCTGTTATTTAAGCTTAGCTGCTGTAGGAAATAAGGGTCCTATATCTTATGAAGAAAGGACTATGAAATCTCGCACTATCCTACTTTCATACTTTTCTCAATAAAAAGACTAGAACATTGTTTTTTGAATTTTCATAAAGATTTTTGAGAAGTTGCACTACTGTACTCCTGGAATCATCTTTGTGAGAAGGAATAAACTGGTGTTATTTCTTTTATCACTGAGTGAAGTGCATCTGGTATTTCTATCATCGTACCTCTGTTTTGTTCATATAGTAAATTTATCTTTTCAAATTGCTTATTACTTGATATTTAAAGAACAATGTTACATGTATTCACTATTGATCATGGTGCCATTAATATTTTAGTGATTTTGGAGGGAAACAGTCCTCCCCTCAAGGAGGATGCCCCCTACCTCTAGATAATTTGGCCACATCTACAGAGTAAAAATTCCATCCCCTAAACAAAGACTCAAGAATCAATCGATCTTTTTTCTCCATATGACATATTCACCTATATAAGAATGATGTTGGGGTTCTCTTTACTTAGGATATGTTTAAGGGCTAGTTGTTTAGGGGCGCCCTTAAAATCTCTGATGTTCATAGAGATATTAATCATCTCTTAGTCCCTGCATGGACTTTCTTTGGTTCATGGGTCCTAAGAATGGTGAATTGTCTACTAGGTCTAGCATACTCCTTAACTTTCGACTGAGTTTTGAAAAGGTAGGATTTTTGTTCAATGTGAATTATGGGGAGAGCATCACTATCTGTCCCACCTACTGAAATGGTTTCCTTAGAAAACTTCAAACAAGATCATAAATCATAGTGCCACTTGATAGACTATTTAGTATAAGGAGGAATAAATTGAACCTCATTCGAAAGGAATTTTGTGGGGGGGCATCAAAATCGACATAGAATCATAGTAAGGGATAGTTGGGCTAGTCAACGAAGGTATAGATGTGATCAGAGTAGTAATAGAATCATTCCTAAGACTTGAATACCTCAAGGTAGGAAGGCAGGAGAAATTGTCGAAATACCAGAATCCTTAGCTAGTAAAATTGAATCAGAACCAAGAGGAAAATTATCCAAAATCTTTGGAAAAGCCCTAGCCATACCTGAACTAGCGAGACTTGAAGAGGATTCATTTGGATGTGTCGTTGGCATCGAGACCTTGTCCTTCATGACCTTACTAGGATTCTTCATTACCCATATCTTCTAGGCAAGCCTTATCCCATGTTGGTTCCACTCGCATTGATCTATGAGATGCCCCACTTTCCTGCAATTGTCAAATTTGAAAGACACCCACTAGTTATCAACCAATTGGAGGCACTTGTTCCCAAAAAAAAAACATTTGTGTCTCCTCAACTCAAACGTCGCTAACATGAAGCTCAATATGAAGCCAAGCACATTGATGATAAAGCTTGGTCATACACCCATCCTCAGGGAAAACAAAATGTAAAAATTGGTTGCCAATGGCTTCCAAAATATTACAAAACCAGAACATTAGTGGTATACCTGGTAGAAAGCCATCAATTTTGAAGTATGATTGAAATTAACAATCCATATTTGTAAATACATGCTCGATTTTTCCCAACTCCAATCATTTTTTCATTGAAACATCACTTTTTTATTACAGGATGGCGTAGAACCATCGTCGAACTAGAATATGGATTTATGAAGAAGATTTTTTGATCTAATTCGTAACCAATTGTGGGCTTAACGTATTCCATGTGAACCTTCCCACAATATCGCTTTCCATAAGAAAAGTAACTTCCTTAAGTCTAATATTCTCACCAACAGTCAAAGCAGAAGCCTCGTGAGATTTCAAAGGCTTTTTTCTAACAGGTTTTCTTGCAGAGGGATCAGATAGTGTAGCTCTGCCACATTTTTTCTTTGGGGTCACTTTTGAAGGAGTTGAAGACTTTGGATCTACAATAGCCTCAATGGTCGGGATGAAACTCAATGAGATCTATTTGGGAGGTGCGATCCCATTTTGTACCAACACATCACCTGTACCTTGACTTAACTCCAAATCAGTGCAAAAAAAATGCCCTTCAGATACCGTATCCAAATCCTCCGACATATTATCTATCTAAAATAAAAACCTGTAGGAGCTATACTAAATATTTGCCGAGAAAAATACCCTTGTCATCCCTCAACGCAGTCGGAAAAGAAAGTTTGACAGCTAGGACGGGGATATGAAAGATAGTATAGATATTTCGTCGCAAGAGAAAAGAAAATGGGACAAAAGGTAGTCCCATGGAAATAAAATCCCACATACGAGAACTAGCCAGTGATAAAAGGAAATTAAAAATCCAGGCCTCGAACTTTTGGGATGGTGGAAAGGGCTCCACTTGGATCTTTGACACAGATCTGGAAAAGAAAAAAGGAAACCAAAAAAGGTAGATCATAAACAATGAAAAAGAGAACTAGGAGAAAGGCACCAAACACAACTGTGAACCTGCAATAACTCTAGACCACCAAACATTGTATGCCTCCCTCCTCCCCGAGACTTCAAAAGAGACCTCCCTTATGTTAGTTATTAAGGTTATACATTAGATAGGAAGATTTTAATATAACAATTGCATTCTAGTAATAATTAATATAATCATTATGTTAAAAATGGTATTATAAACTATAATGAAATAAAATTGTGCATGGGACATATAATAGTTGGTGTTATGAAGGTTATACATTAGATATGAAGATTTTAATATAACAATTGCATTCTAGTAATAATTAATATAATCATTATGTTAAAAATGGTATTATAAACAATAATAACAATAATGAAATAAAATTGTGCATGGGACATATAATAGTTGGTGTTATTAAGGTTATACATTAGATATTAAGATTTTAATATAACAATTGCATTCTAGTAATAATTAATATAATCATTATGTTAAAAATGGTATTATAAACAATAATAACAATAATGAAATAAAATTGTGCATGGGACATATAATAGTTGGTGGTGGAGTGTACAGTTAAGAAACTCTTTATGTGAAGGCTAATTATTCAAAACCTTTTAGGTCTCGTCAATAAAAAACTTTTTTGTTTGTTCGTCAAGTTGTATGAGCTGATATCTACATGTTTGAATTTTGGATTGAAAAACAGTGACCCAGGGGAATCTAAGTCGTCAAAATCATCTGGGGATTGCACCTAGCATGGGCACATCAGCATACAACACGACTAGATTTTTGCCGATAGAGTTTTGAACCAATGACCTTCACACTACGAAGTGAATTAGCAATACACCCCATCGTCATCTACTTTACACCCTGTGGGCCTAACCAATTAAAAAACATAATAATAATATTAAATTAAAATTAATTAACAATTCTAATTAATTAAAAGTAATTATAGTTATAATAATGAATTGGTGTATTTTAAGAGTGCATATGTGTGATGTGTTACATGGATTCCCTATTTTAGGTTATTCTTTTATATGTGTTAACTTAGGGTCATTTAACAATTAATTAGTTAACAAAGCCCAACAAATAGCAATGTGAGCTTTTTAAAAAGTATAACTATGTTTCAAAGTATATATATATATATTTACTGCATAATCATAATTAATTGGTTAAATATAGTATCAAAAACTATTAGTGGATATAATTACCAATTTAGTGTGCACACATAAGTGGATCAATGCCCACCCCTATTTCCTCCTACTTAAGTCAAAGGATCTTAGCTCCATTGGTTTGGTGAAAATTTATTTTCCCCAACTGTGTGAATGATGGGCCTCCCAAACAGGTAAAACATAAGGCCCATCTAACAACTCCTAAGCACATAAAGGCTACATTAAACCTTCTTTTTTGCACTTAATAAAACTTTTCTAAATTAATGAGTTATTAGGGAGTCAAGGAGATTTTTCATAATTGTACAAGCTATTGAGGGGAATTTGCACATATTTCGAGGAGATCTAGCCAAATATATTCATGGGGCCTACTCCTTGCTACATAAGACTTCCAACTCAGCTAAGTGAGGATAACAAATATTCCTTCCTACTATTGTGTGGTGACCCAAGAAACATGATCTAGTTTTTTAGTGATTTTGAAGGGAAAGCAATCCTCCCCTAAAGGAGGATTTCCCATACCCATTTTGTATAACTAGAGGGCTCAATTATCCTAGTATGACAAGTAGGATTTGTAGAATAACAATGTGGAGCATTAGGGGAAGTTTAATGTTCAAGTTCTACAACTTTTTCCATGTACAAGCAATTTTTTAGTTAATGGAAGTGATCTTTGGTTTCAGCTCTTAGTTTAGATTTTTCTTAAGGGTTCCAATATTCCCTAGGTTAGGGCCTACCCCAAGTGCTTAAGGACCCACTTACACTATTTCCATTCATGCATTTGTTTATCTCTAAAATTTATTTATGAACAATACTTTTATGCATGGTTATTTAGCTAAATTATGAGCAATCTTCTCTTGCACATTATCTTAGCATTAGGTGATGATATTTGTCATGATTACATTTTTCAAATAGTTTTTTTTATTTACACATTTGGTTCGCTTTAATTGCTTATGTTTATTTGGTGTCCATCATTCACTGTTTAATGTTTATGGCAATTCCCTATTTGGTAGCTACAGGAAACCCTACAACCTTGCACCTCCTTGGATTAACCCTACCACAAGTTGATGTGATGACTTGGAAATGTGTGCTTTACCATTTTACATCCTATCATTAGATTCTTTGGTTTCCAACCGTGCATTTGTCATCTTCCCCTACCTGTTGGACTATCTTTTGTAGCAAAAAAAGGACTCTTGTAGTAGTTTGCAACTTGCCTTCAAAATTTGCTCAGATTTGCAACCAACTCATGATTTACAGTATTTGGCGTATTACAATGCCCTCAGAACCCTAATTATGGAATTTGGAAGTATAGAGATCATGTAGATGCATTTATTTCAATTGTTGTAGAAATTGCTTCTTTCTTGCAATATTAAGGTTTATCATTTGCAAGTTTTATTTCAATATTGTGTTTACTTATCTTGCAAGATATAATAGGTGTTCTTTCAATTCATTGCAAATAGAATAGTTTTCCTTACTTTATTACAAAAAATCCTAGGTCTTCTTGTTTTCTTTCATTTCCTGCAATTTCAGTTTTTCTTGTAGCATAGAACAGTTAGATTGGTCTTTGTACAACTAGATTTCATCTCAGTACTTCCACCTAAATAAAAGTTAGAAAAAATAAGAGATAGTGCCTCATGTACATATATTGTTGGCCCCTCTTAAGTTTTTACTAACCCCGGGTTGAAAATTAAAGTTGAGACCCTTGGGATTTTCAACATTGGTGCAACAATACTAAGGGTCGTTTTTTTTGGCACCATTGCTGAGGAGGTGTCAAATTATGTTCTATCTTTTTCTTTAGTTGATCTACTCTCTCTTTCTCCTACAAAAAGAAAAAATTATTAGAATCTTATTTTTCTTTCTTTTATTACTCAAAGTATTAGAGGAAAAACAAGAAAATTCTTACCAAAATCCCCCACTTCTACTAGCAACCAGCCTCTCTTGGCTTACCTTGAGCCTCCTACCATATCCACGGGGACTATTGAGGCCCTTTTTGGTGAGAAAGTGAAGATTTTTTAGGATCTTGAGGAGGAGAAAGACCTTAACATCCCACCAATACCATGGCTAAAAATATGAAACCAAAAGTTTTCACCTTTCCCATTAGAGAGACAGACAGAGAGGCTAAAATGAAAAATATTAATCCATCCTTCCTCCCACACTTCTATGGTTTGGTTATAGAAGATGAGTTTGTTTTAGTGTGTTGGACTTGTGACTATACAAATGATGAGCATAAGTTCAAATAGTTTCCATCCACTCTCAAGGATGTCGTCATGTGATGGTTCATGAGCCTATAAGGGGACCACATCACCACATGGGAGCAAATGCAGCAAGCCTTTAACAACAAGTACCAGGATTATTGCATATAAAGGATACCATAGATGATATATTTAGAATGCTCCAAGGAGAAAATGAGTCTCTGGAATATTTTGAGGAGAGATTTAAGTTGAGTTACAGAATGGTGCATAATTGCACCTTAGATCAGATTCCTTGAAGGTAGTCCTACTATGAGGATTCAGGGAAGTATTGAAGAACACTCAACCTTCTAGCCAATGGAGACATATATTAGCTCAGTTATGATGATATAAAAACGATATTCAAAAATCATTCAAGGGATGTTAGAAAAAGAGGTGGAGTAAACAAAATCTCGATAAGTCCCTCTTCCTCCTCTTGATTACTAAAAATGAGACAAGAGGTATGCTAGAGTACATGAAGACCAAAATATTACATACATTTTTCATGCATATGGACACCTTATATATCAAGAGAAAACAAGAGGAAGCAGAAAAGGCATTAGCCATATTTTGTCCTCAATGCACTAAAAGACACCCTGGGAATGAATGTCCTTTGAATATCATAGAAATATATTCTATATGTGAGGAAAATTATTCCACTGATAAGTGTCAATGATTTCCAGATTTGAAGGTTATATACTAAGGAGTAGAAGGTAGAATGGACCAGGTATGCTTCGTCAACCAAATATAATTTTGGTTGGTATATATGTTGTTGATGTGTTTCAACATATTCTACAATTGGTCATTGTTCTAACATTAATCCTACTTGATATTTTCATCACCCGGAATTTTTTCACTTTTCAAATTTGAACATAGACATTCATTATTTTAGGTTTATTCTGCTAGCATATTTGTTAACGGAGATGTAGATATAATGCTACTGAAAATAGATTCAATTGCTTTTGGTACCATTAAACTCCATCAATAAAGAACATGTGCCTGGATACTTTCTAAATGATTGTCAAGTTGTCTACTTTGGTTGTCACAACATTTTATCGGGTGTGGTTGTTAGATCATTGGGAGCATTTGGTGTGTTGCATTCTTTTAGGACTATTTTTTGGCAACTCCCTAGGTTGGTTGCCTTAGGGTCTACTTTCTGGAAACTCTAAGTTGGGTTCCTTCAGATTATTTTCTGGAAACTTGAAACAATATTGTTTCCAAGGATTCATAATTTATATGTGAAATTGTCTTTAAATTTTGCGAGTGAACAAGCCACAACAAAGAGTGCTCATTAACAAAAAAGAAATGATTGTGCAGAGTTTGCCGACTTTGTCAAGAAAATGTTTGTGACACCAACCTTTCAAATAATGTTTGGGGGGGTGGGCATCGTAAGGGTGTTATAAATGGTCTTTGCATGGGATACATTTTTATTTTGATTAAAAAAATGTCAAGGTGAGGTTGGTGTTCTTGAATGAATACAACCTAATTTGAGAATATATCCTTTTGATGCAAATCTCTATATTTTATCCCTTATAAGCACTAGTTTTGTTAGAAAAATGTTTTTTCTACCAATTGTAATTTTGCATCACCTTAAATGCAAGCTTAGGATTGTAGAGTCAACTTTTATATTTCATTTATAGACATTTCATATCCAATTTTTGGAGAAGAGATTAATATTAAGTTGTAAGTTTATAAATATGCTTCACATAATTAGTGATATTTTTTAATATAAACTAGAGTCCCAAATATAAAATGTAGGGGCAAAGTGAATTTCAAGAGTTCTTGTGTCTGCAAGATATGATTCAACCCAGAATATGTACTGCAATCAATTACTGAATAGTTTTATCCTCCGAATTCAAAAATTTTGCCCCTAATGTCCAAGGCCATTGTAGTTGGAGTCAATTTTTGCTATAGTGCGAGTTTATCTAGGCATGTTTTCATTTTTTGAAAATTATATATATTATCATAATGAAGTTAAGAAACATTTCTTTGAGTTTAGATTGATATTCAATATTTTAAAACACTTGAATTTGGACATGGATTTGATGGTCCCAAATAATTCCACAAGTGAATAAAAGCATTCAATCACATTGTTATAGACATGCTAAACAAATTCAATATTGAAACAAAGTTCCAAGTAATGTGTTTATGAATATAAAGAATAGTCAATTCCTATGTAGCACATTTGTTGTTGGTGTTGAGTATCTGCCATAATATGAAACCTACAAAGGTAATGACCAATTCCATATACCATGCTTAACAAGTACAATATATCGCAACATCTCTTAGATAATTCCCTTTGCCATTATCTTTCTTTTTTCTATATGCTTCTAGGAAGTTGCTTAATGTCTACTCAGTTAGTTGTATACCTTCTAGCATTCGTGGCTCAGATGCATTATTGGACAACCTAAGGTGTTATGACCTTGACTATGGCTTGAAAAACTTGAGGTGGTAGTTGGCCTTTCTATTTTATGCTTTATATAATAGGTGGTACTTGCCTTATGGCTATTTTGTTTTCACATGATATGTGGCACATTTTTTTATTTCAAAATTTAGTGCCTTAGCTTATAAGAATGTTTTACTCTTGGCAATTGCTTTAAGAAACCTTTTTTTTTTTAAGTCGCTTATATATGTTTCATCGTGTTAACGGTTAAACAGGGAATTTTCTTCAGAAATGATTGATTTATCTTCTTGTTTTAGTTTTTGCGGAGATATCATGCCAAAAGGTCTTGTGGAGACCTACCTAGGTATGTACGCTTTGCTCGTCTTAAATGTTCTTGTGAACTTTTCCATGTGTTGTGAAGGAAGTTATAGAGTCTCATTATATTGCAAATAGTGATAGAGTTTTAATAGATATTTTAATTAAAAAACAGATGAGATCAAATTTTTAATATTTAAATGAATATTTATTGGTTGTAGACCAAAGGGCTCAGATTCTTCTTCCAACACTAGACTATCCAAAGAATGGAGCTTATAGTCCTTGACACTCTCAAATGGTGGGCGCTGTTATCTCAAAATCAAGCCCTAGAAAGCTGCAGACCAGGAAGACTTCAAGTAACTATTTCAAACCAATCTTTTAGCTAAGTCTTAGCCTCCTTAGCCTGAGAGGGCTCTCTCAAGGGATTAAAGGTTTTTGATTATGATCAAGATGTCTAACTCTTTGTGAAACAAATAGAAATGAAAATGGTGGAAACAAAATTAATAGGTATCCATTGGGCTTATGGAGTCATATGTGATCTAGTATTAACAGTAGGATTGGCTTTGCATAAAAGTCAAGGCATTCATATTCCAATATAGGTAGAGCACACCAAACACAAAGAAGACAGTCAACGAGTATATGAAGGAAATTAGAACATTGCAAGTGATTTCTAAGTAATCAAATACTCATAACACTGTAGATAATCATGAAAAGATAACAAAAGAAACTCATACATTGAAATCTATATGATTCTTGAGAAGCATAAGCCAATACTGTATTACCAGAAAGACAGATTCCTTACATAGGCCAAATATCAGAGCTTTTTCACATAAATTTCCAACCCTGGTTACATTGCTCTTTCTCCTATATATAGAGCTCTTCTACCTAGCTGAGATTCCTCCTCAAGCATGAGGGGAACTCGAATTCTACTTCTAATGACACCTATTCAACTTTTAAATGCCTATTAAATGTAATAAAGTGCAACTATACTTTCTAGAAATCTAAATCAAATAGGAGTCCAACTCCATATTATGCTAATAATAGCCTTAATTACAATCATCCTCGTTCTTTGACATGTGGTCTCTTTTTAGTTTGGCTGTGATGGATGTTTAAAACTCCATACTGGTCTTGAATGTCACATCTTCTCCATTTCCCCTTAAACATAGGAAACTTCCCATGTTTATCATCCTTTGGTTTGCCTCAAAAATGTTCGAATCCAAAGAACCATGTCCTTCATCTTTGATTATCCAATATATATATCATATTGCTACGTCCTTGATGTGTTTTCAACCTCTTTTATGTGTGAAGGCAAAAGTTTTTTCCAAGCTATCTGACATATCTTGTACTATAGTAAATGTGCTCACTTTATGACAAAAAGTTTAGAGTTGGATTCGAATACATGTTTCCTCCACCTGTCTTGGCCTTGTTGAAAGTTGATAGCTTTAGATGATCCCTTGAAGATACTCCCTTTTCAAAATTTCTGCTTGTATTTCAAAATTTGTTGACTGAGATTAGATTGTGTAGCTTCAGCAATTTCGTAGCGCGCTACGAAACTGCTAAGCTTTAGTCATCATCTTCAGCAGTTTCGTAGCGCGCTACGAAACTGCTGTGTTATTCCAAAAAACACAATTTTCTCAGACTAGCTCAACCAAAATTTTGTTGTTTTGAGCCTTTTGCTATTTAAAGATTCTTTCAATTGCTCTAATGGCCTTTCAAAATTGAATAGAAATGTATGATTCTTCAAGACAAATTATACCAAGCAACACCATCAAAAATTTGAAACATAGCCTTACTTGAGATTTTTTTAAGGAGATTCTTTTAGCTAGCTTAACTGTATTTTAAATTCTTCAGTTTGTTTCTTCATGACCTTGATCCCAGATCTGAGGTTTGTATTGACCTTTCTGATAAATTGAGCTTCCTTTATTTCAGGGACAGTCCAGCTACAGAATTGAACACTAAAATCAACTACCTCGGGAATTTGAAATGTTTGGTCCTCCCACTGAGCTTGCATTTGGTTAAAATAAGCCTCCTTAATTGCAAATTTCCTGGAAGCTTTCTTCAGTCTAGCAATTTCAAAGTTGGCCAATTCCAATTTCTTTTTCAAGTCTTCCACACTATCTTCTTCTTGAATGGCAACTATTTTTCCTTTATCCTTTCTTTCATGAGGTCGTGTCACCTCCCCTGTTTCATCTGCACTTGGCGGTACCTCTTGTATTTGTTTAAACTTCCTCGTTATGGATCTCCTGGGCATGAATACAAATTGATCAACCTGATCATCAAACTTTAGTTTCTTTGAGGCTTTGACTCTCTTGGCCTTGTATTTTCCTGACTCTATCAAATCTGCTTGCACTAGTGGAGACTCTTCAATGTCAATGGCTTGCAATAAGTCATTTAAGTCTCCCTTTGAAACAGGGCTTTCTTCAATAATCACAGACTTACCCTTTTCCTTAGCTACCTGGCTCCTAGTCCTTCTTCTTTGACCTCCTTCACCTGTGCTTGATTCATGTGCACTTTCTTTAACCTGAGTTTTCTCTGTAAGAGATTGTTAGGGTGTATCCTGAATAGTCAGTGGCTTGGTGGAATCTCTTACTTGTTTCCTTGCCTTCAACTTTGAAAACCTCTTAGATCTTGTCTCTGTCTAATGACCAGTTGTTGTTGGAAGATCTTTTACAGCTTGAGGGTTGAGACCAGTCTCGTTCTTTAAACCAGACATGAATAGGAATGTATGCCAGTCCCTACCTACCCTCTGGAGTTCATGCAGAATTATCAATTTAGCAAAGCCATGGTGGAACAATGAAGTCTCACAGGCTTCTTTCTTTAGATGTACCTTATCACACATTTTACTTAAGCTACGGAATAAGTAAAAAGGTAGATCAATAGATGCCTTTCCTGTGAAATGCAACAGAAGTTTAAAATGGTATGAATATACTTTATTGTATCTCCCTTCACAGGTAAGATACTTTTGTATACAAGTAAGCAGATTGGCATATGACTCTTTGACATAACTTCTAGGAACAGATTTGTTTAAGTCTGAGTTAATGAATTCTTGCTTTAGAAACTCTTTGCATGGGTTCATATCAAATTTAAAATTCTTAAACCAACTTTCTTGGCCCCTTGGAATCTCTGTAACTATGGATATCATGTCTGGTGAGACCTGCAATTCCAGCATACCAACCTTTGAGTTTAGTCCAGTGAAATTCACGGTAAACTCCTTGGTAACTTGTGCATGACCTCCCTAGAGTTTCTTGCAAAAATTCCAACACCCGGCTTGTTTAAACGCATGCTCAACTTCTCTATTCTTCAAGGTTATGTCTAAACCTTCAGGCTCGTTTCTCAAACATTTTCCTGATCTGTGATCTTTTCTTTCTACTGATCCCTCCATGAAGGTTCAGAGTAATGGAGGTTAGAAATGCTAGCGCTGCTCAAACTCCAATCTGTGCCTCGCTTGAATGACTGCCTCGCTTGATAGCTGCCTCGCTTGATAACAATGTTTTCAAATTGAAATCTTTCATAATTGTTTCTCATGCAACAAATACAATCATCATTAAGACTATGCATACCTGGCCTTTCTTGGAACTTGCAATCTGTGTGTATTAGTGTACCTAGCGGAGTCAATCATGGAGATAAGCAGTTGGATATGATATGTGGAGTGCATAAACTGACAAGGAATGATGCAACTATAACTTAACTTGACAGATTTGAAAGTTACGAAAGATTCGCTACGGAATGCACGAATCCCCGATTTGGTAGCGTAGTCAGTGTAAATTTTGAATTATGCGCTAAGAAATCACCTAAAACATATCGCACTGCGAAATCACCTAAAACTGTTGCGCTGCGAAAACACTTCAAAATGGTTACATGCGCTACGAAATCACCTAAAGGGCTTTTTGGCACATAGTAACTTTTCAACAAAACTGACACATGGTTATGAGACCGGTGATGAATGAGAATGTCCAATGATGAATAAGAATACATATTTGACTCAAGACTCCTAAGACTCAGACTCTAAGGTAAAAAAACATCAAACTTAGACTAGCACCGACTTTTACCATAAACTAATGTGAGACATTTTGGTATTAGAATTCTTAAGTGATAACAGTTGGCCCCACTTGGGATAGTGTGCTCCTGTAGTACACTAAGAACTCGCAGGTCCAGTGCTTTATCCATTTTATGATAAACATAGATTTGCTTGAAGAGCATCTTTTTCCAGCTTCTTGGGCCTTCACCTCGAGCTTAAGCTTTCTGTTCAGCTTGTCATTATTTGCAACAAAAGAAAAAGTGATAAAACGGGTATATACAATGTTGTGAGAAACTGGTAGAATTTTGATCAATAATAATGCTTTAGGAACCTGCCATTGACAGGTCCTCCAGCATATGGTTTTCCATCAATCTCTTGCAGAATGTAAGTGTTATTTCCATGAAAAGCATAAATTTGATATGACCCTTTCCACAAATTTTCAAATTTACCATGCTTACCTTTTTCTTCAATTCTAGCTTCCCATTTCAACACTCTATCATGGATTTGAAAGGTAACTTCTTTGATCTTTTTATCAAATGTTCTCTTGATTCTGTTTTGACTTTGTTGATGACTGTCAAACACCTCATTTCTTTTCTCCTACAAGGCTATCAGCTGGTTGATTCTTATTTGTACAACATCTGGTTCCTCCCTCTAATCCTTGAATCAGCTTCATCACAGGCACTCCAAGGGATGCTGGAAATATGGCTTCAGCACCGTATACTAACTCATATGGCGATGTTCTGATGGATCTCTTTGTACAAATCCGGTCAGCCCACAAAGCATATTTCAATTTCAAATGCCAAGCTTCTTTATTTTCCAGCAGCAGCTTCTTGATGATCCTCACAAGGCTTTTGTTTGATGATTCAGCAAGGTCATTTCCTTGTGGAAAATAAGCAGTGGAGTGCCCAAGAGAAATGTGATACTGATGGAAAAAATTAATCATCTTTTTGGACTTAAAAGCTTGAAAATTGTCAGTTATAATCTTCATTGGACAACCAAATCTTGATAATATATTATTTTCTAAGAAAGAGATAATCACTTAATCATTTGCTTGCCTTGTTGGAACCGCTTCTATCCATTTGGTAAAGTAATCAGTGGCTGTGAGAATCCAGTGATGCTGACCTGATGAAGGAGGATGGATTTCCCCTATAAAATCTAATCCCCATTGCTGGAAGGGTGCTTTAACATATATAGGAACCAAAGGCAGTGGCACAAGCTTCCTCTTTCCTTCAAACACTTGACATTCATGACATGTAGCTATCTTTTTATAGATATCTCTTAACATAGTTGGCCCAAATAGCCAGCCCTCAAGATCTTGTTTGCAGTAGCTTTCCAATAATGATGTCCTCCACAATCCCCCTTATGGAATTCATCAATTACTTTATCAGCTTCTTCTTCAATGAGACAATTTAACAATATCCCTCCTGCATCTTTCCAAAACAAATTTTGGTCATACACAAAATATCATAAAGATTTTAGCTTGACAAACTGAGCTGTGGATTTTGGAAGATTAACAGGGGCTTTATTATGCTGCAAAACAAATGCTACATCCTTGTACCATTCTGAAAGCAAGAATTTTTCATTTATTTGGACCAATTCCTCTTCATTTTCATAAATTTCTGAGATCTCTGTACTTAAGTTAATATCAAGACAGCCCAAATTTGATTGTGTCAGCAGCTTGGCTAAGCCTTGACCCTTTACCAACTTCGTGGGTTTAATCTCAATGTCATACTCTAACAGTTTTGTTATCCACTTGCCCCTTTTCCCATCCGGATCAGCTTGCGTTATAACATCCTTTATAACAGCATTTGGAACGTAGGCAACAATGTGAGAATGCAAAACATAGATTCTGAAATCTTTTATTGCTTTTACCAGGGCATAGGCTTGCTTCTCTAGGATATTATATTTCAATTCAGCATTTTCTAATGTCTTGCTAAAGAAAGAAATAGGTTGTTCAGTACCTTGAATTCCCTTTTGCAGCAGAACTCCAGTGATCGTGTCCTCAGAAGCAAATGTAAAAATAAGGAATTCCTTGGTAAAATTTGGGCTGATGAGTACTGGTGCTTGTGTGAGTGCCTTCTTGATCTCCTCAAATGATTTCTTTGCTTCAGCTATCCACTTGAAATCCACTCATTTTTTCAACATCTTTGTTATGCTCTTGACCACTTCAGCAAAGTTAGGAATGAATCGTCTAACAAAGTTAACTTTTCCAAGGAATGATTGAATCTATTTCCTACTTCTTGGTAGCTCTAATCTTTGAATTGCACTAACTCTATTAGGATCAATCCTAATTCCTTCTTCAGAAATAATATGACCAAGAAGTTTGCCAGAGGCTAAAGCAAAAATAATTTTGGTTGGATTAAGAGAAATACCAAACCTTCTACATTTCAGCAGAACTCTTTCAAGGTGCTTCAAATGATCTTCTTCTCTCTTTGAAAAAACTGTGATGTCATCAAGATAAACCATCACTGATTTGTCCTTCTCTTTAGCAAAAGCAATATCCATTTCCCTCTGAAAGTGGCTCCTGCATTCATGAGACCAAAAGGCATCTTGGCGTACATGAATGTTCCCCATGGCGTTGTGAAGGTTGTTTTCTCTTGATCATCTGGATGAACAAGAATCTGATTGTACCCTGAGAAACCATCAAGCGTAGACATCCTTTGTGAGCCAACAATGTTTTGCAGAATTAGATCCATCTTGGGAAGGGGATAATTATCTTTTAATGAAGCTTTATTCAGATTTCTGAAGTCTATACAAATCCTGATTTCTCCATTCTTTTTCCTGACTGGGACCAAATTAGCAAGCCAATTTGAGAATCTGATTGGAACAATAATCTTAGCATCAAAAAGTTTTTTTACTTCCTTTTCAATCAATGGCATAAGAAGAGGATTAATTCTTCTTAACTTCTGCTTGAAAGGTTTTTCATTCTCCTTAATAGGAATGGTATGTTGTATATTTGAGGAATCATATTGTTTCAAGTCAGCATAGCTCCAAGCAAAGACATCAATGAACCTTTTCATCATCTCAACATGTTTAGTCTTCATATCAGCTGAAAGAAATTTCGAAATCTTGAACATCTTAGGTACCACTAAATCTCCTAAATTGCAGTTTTCCACCTCTTCCTCATCATCTTGTAATTTTGGGGCTTTTGAATACATTGTTTTGATCAAACAATTTCTCAAGGGGAATGAGACCTTTTGGAATTAAGTTTTTTTTTAATTGTATTACTTCAGACTTCTCTTTTGATTCTATAAACATATTTTGTTGATCCATTTGAGTGCTCTGAAATTCTTCCTCTAACTCAATGAAATTCCTCACCTGCTGATCATCCTCAAAGACCTACCAATTAATGATATTATCTGGTATGACTGGTCTGTGGCGAACCTCCACCTCATATTTTTCATAAGAGTGTATAGGAATAATAAAAAGGCTGGCAGAAACAGCAAGAGAATCTGCAATAGAGTTTTGGTCTCTAGTTTTGATACTAAAAGTATGAGCCTGAAACTTTTCCAACATCTCCAACACTAAGTTCCTATATGCCCTCATCCTTACATCCTAAGTTTGGTAAGCACCTTCTACTTGTTTTATTACCAATTCAGAATCTCCACAAACAGCAATGTTCCTAGCTTTCAACTTTAACAAAGTTTCTAAACCCAAAATCAGATATTCATACTCGGCCATATTGTTAGTGCAATCAAAATTTAGTTTGTAGAAGATAAACTTACTTTATTTATCCGGACTTGTGATCCAAATTCCAACTCCTACCCCCTCTCTTCCTGCTGATCCATCAAAATATAATGACCACCAACCTGTTGTCTCATTTTCATCTTTTTGCTAATCTCCTTGGCGCTGCTTGTCTGAAAACTTATCCTTTGATTCTTCTTCAGCTGACTCATTGAAAAAGATGGTTGATCCGAGACCAGTGTCACATGAATAAATGGGAAATTTTTTAGGCTTATCTTTGCTGCTTACCATATAAGCCATTCTGGTCTCCCGATACAACCTCCTTTGCTCACCAAAAATGGGGATAGTAGCATAGGTAAGGTCCATCTGCATTGTGCCCTTGATTTTTGTTGCCCATGGTCTTGAAAGAAGCATCCCAAACTTAGGTGGGATGTCAGATACAACAATGTCCATGACAATTGTTTTTGCTGGAATTTGTGTGAGACCCACAACAACATCTTTAATCAAACCAATGCATTGAACTCTTTTTGAATCAAGGAAAATAAATCCTTATATGGCCTAGCTACCTCTAATCCCAATCTTTCCATGATCACCTTGGGCATAAGATTATGATATGCCCCTGAGTCTAACATAGCATTATATAAGGTCATATCATGAATGCTAATGCTTATGTAGAAAGGAGGAAACTCTTCATTCTGGTCATCTTCAAGTCTTGGACCCAAGTAAATAATTGGATTGTCTTCTTGTACATTTAGGATATCATCTACTCCTGGTTGTGAATTGAGCATTTCAGCAATCTTACTTTTGTATTTGTCTACCTTGAGGATTTCATTAAAGGGGATTGATATCTTGATTTTTGCAATCTCATTCTCAAGGTTAAAAACAGAAACAGTCTTGTCAATTTCTTTAGAAGGGGATGGAGCTTCAATATCCTTTCTACCAGGTGGAGAACCATTCTTACCTTCAGCAACCTTTAAGTTGTCCTTCTTATCTTCAACCACCTTTGAGGCATCCTTCTTGGGCTGTGCTTTGCTTGCTGTAATGGGCACATTTCTATTCCTGAGATTATACTATTTTTGCATCTCAAAGATAGCATGCTGATAGACCTTTAAAAAGTCTGAAGGCTCCTCTCCTGGTTTGGTCATACTGGACTCATCATGTTCTTCCTTAGTCAAGAAAATCCCTGACACTTCTTCATCAAGACAATGGATGGACTCCTCAGGAATTTCAGGCTCATCTTCTTCATCTACCAAATTTTGCTGGAAAGGAGGTCTTACTGGAGGATCTGGCTGTTGATTTCTGTTTTCTCTTGGCCTTTGCTGATTTTGAGGCCTTCTGAACTGAGGATTCCTAAACTGAGGTTCCTGTTGCACTGGAGGAGCAGAGGTATTCCCGAGAGCCAACCGATCCATCAGTTTTTCCATGGTCTTCATCATTGTTTCAAACTTATCTTCTAGAGCTGATGTAGAGGGTTTCTCTTCTTCTTTCAGTTTAGCTTTTGCCATCTTTGATTTCTTAGCAGCAATCATGTTTACTTCCACTTTAATTGCATCGTTTTTCATGTCAGGGAGAAATCGGAATCAAATGCTTCGGCATATCTCAATTTTGCCAAGGCCCCAGGAGGTTTCAAATGGGCTGGGATGGAATTGTATATTTTATTAAACCTCTTGGAGAATTTTTGGACAGTTTCATCAGGAGCTCTTCTAAGATTGTTGTATTCAGTAAGAGCTTGAACTGGGTTAGTTTTGTTTCCCCATTTCCTTAGAAAACTATCTTCAAACTCTGCCCAATTGTGAATGCTTCCAGCTCTAAGAGCCTTAAACCATTTTCTAACCTCTCCAATGAAATTTTGTGCAAACAATCTTAGCTTCACATCCTCATCATCAACTTCCTCTCTGTCAACAAAATCATTGAATCTGTCTACATGTTCTTCTGTT
Organism: Pinus taeda; assembly: GCA_000404065.3. NCBI lineage: Eukaryota > Viridiplantae > Streptophyta > Pinopsida > Pinales > Pinaceae > Pinus > Pinus taeda. The sequence goes on from APFE030743825.1 coordinate 32,039, forward strand.
GTAATGTCTTCATCTCCACCCCATGTTGGAATTCTAGCAGCATATTTGCTAGGAAGGTCATGTAAAATAGCAGGGAGAGCTAGTGTAGCATATCTAGTAGATACGGCCATAATGAATGGAGGAGCAGTGATGACAGGTACTGTAGAAACAGTGGAACCGGAACTGATATGAGGTGGATTTCCTAGTGTCTGAGAACTACTAGGACTAGCAGAGGCGGGGGATAAAGTGCTGATACGAAAAGGACTATTTGGACTTTGTAAACCACTGACAAATGTACTCCAATTTGGAAGGGGTAGACCAGTTTTAGATTTGAGTAAGACTTTGAAAGGATCAAGCTCTTTGAGTTTGTTTGAATCTTCCTCTTCTAACAACAATTCTGAAGTAACAACCTCCCAAAATTCTTCCTTATCTTTTTGTGATACTAAGGACGAAGTATCAATACCTCTTTTTTGTAAATCTAAAATAATTCCAATAAGCTCTTCTTCATTTTCAGACATCAACAACACTTCATGAATCTTATCATCAACAATTTTATCCTCATGACTTCTTGAAAATTCAGAGAGAAAAGATTTTGAAGAAGATGGATTACCTGGTGTTTCAGTAAATCTTTGTCTGCTCCTTGAAATGGTGTTTGGATTGTCCACAGGAGTAGGTGGATCTGGGTCAGGATTGCTCCGTGTATATCTCCCTCTCGAAGCCAGCTTTTCAAATTTTGAAAATATATGGAGTCACCAAGGTAGATTGCAACCTCGAAAGTTCTTCTGAGCTCCTGCTACCTTCAGAATTTCAGTCTCTTGTTTTCGAGAATGAATAATCTTCAGACTCCCGACAAACGCACCAAAATGTTATCTCAAAATCAAGCCCTGGAAGGCTGCAGACCAAGAAGACTTCCAGTAACTATTTCAAACCAATCTTTTAGCTAAGGCTTAGCCTCCTTAGCCTGAGAGGGCTCTCTCAAGGGATTAAAGGTTTTTGATTATGATCAAGATGGCTAACTTTTTGTGAAACAAATAGAAATGAAAATGGTGGAAACAAAATTAACAGGTATCCATTGGGCTTATGGATTCATATGTGATCTAGTATTAACAGTAGGACTGGCTTTGCTTAAAAGTCAAGGCATTCAGATTTCAATATAGGTAGAGCACACCAAACACAAAGAAGACGGTCAACGAGTATATGAAGGAAATTAGAACACTGCAAGTGATTTCTAAGTAATCAAATACTCATAATGTTGTAGATAATCATGAAAACATAACAAAAAAAACTCATACATTGAAGTCTATATGATTCTTGAGACGCATAAGCCAGTACTGTACTACCAGAAAGACAGATTCTTTACATAGGCCAAATATCAGAGCTTTTTCACATAAATTTCCAACCCTGGTTACATTGCTCTTTCTCCTATATATAGAGCTCTTCTACCTAGCTGAGATTCCTCCTCAAGCATGAGGGGAACTCGAATTCTACTTCTAATGACACCTATTCAACTTTTAACTGCCTATTAAATGTAATAAAGTGCAACTAGACTTTCTAGAAATCTAAATCAAATAGGAGTCCAACTCCATATTATGCTAATAATAGCCTTAATTACAATCATCCTCGTTCTTTGACATGTGGTCCCTTTTTAGTTTGGCTGTGATGGATGTTTAAAACTCCATACTAGTCTTCAATGTCACATCTTCTCCATTTCCCCTTAAACATAGGAAACTGCCCCTGTTTATCGGCCTTTGGTTTGCCTCAAAAATGTTCGAATCCAAAGAACCATGTCCTTCATCTTTGATTATCCAATATATATATCAGATTGCCATGTCCTTGATGTGTTGTCAACCTCTTTTATGTGTGAAGGCAAAAGTTTTTTCCAAGCTGTCTGATATATCTTGGACTATAGTAAATGTGCTCACTTTATGACAAAAAGTTTAGAGTTGGATTCGAATACATGTTTCCTCCAATTGTCTTGGCCTTGTTGAAAGTTGATAGCTTTAGATGATCCCTTGAAGATACTCCCTTTTCAAAAATTTTGCTTGTATTTCAAAATTTGTTGACTGAGATTAGATTGTGTAACTTCAACAATTTCGTAGCGCGCTACAAAACTACTGAGCTTTAGTCATCATATTCAGCAGTTTCGTAGCGCGCTACGAAACTGCTGTGTTATTCCAAAAAACATAGTTTTCTCAGACTAGCTCAACCAAAATTTTGTTGTTTTGAGCCTTTTGCTATTTAAATATTCTTTCAATTGCTCTAATGGCCTTTCAAAACTGAATAGAAATGTATGATTCTTCAAGACAGATTATACCAAGCAACACCATCAAAAATTTGAAACATAGCCTTACTTGAGATTTTTTTAAGGAGATTCTTTCAGGTGGCTTAACTGTATTTTTAAGTCTTCAATTTGTTTCTTCATGACCTTGATCCCAGATCTGAGGTTTGTATTGACCTTTCTGATAAATTGAGCTTCCTTTATTGCAGGGATAGTCCAGCTACGGAATTGAACACTAAAATCAACTACCTCGGGAATTTGAAATGTTTGGTCCTCCCACCAAGCTTGCATTTGGTTAAAATAAGCCTCCTTAATTGCAAATTTCTTGGCAGCTTTCTTCAGCCTAGCAATTTCAAATTTGGCCAATTCCAATTTCTTTTTCAAGTCTTCCACACTATCTTCTTCTTGAATGGCAATTGTTTTGCCTTTATCCTTTCTTTCATGAGGCCGTGTCATCTCCCCTGTTTCATCTGCACTTGGCGGTACCTCTTGTATTTGTTTAAACTTCCTTGTTATGGGTCTCCTGGGCTTGAATACAAATTGATCAACCTAATCATCAAACTTTAGTTTCTTTGAGGCTTTGAGTCTCTTGGCCTTGTCTTTTCCTGACTCTATCAAATCTGCTTGCACTAGTGGAGACTCTTCAATGTCAATGGCTTGCAATAAGTCATTTAAGTCTCCCTTTGAAATAGGGCTTTCTTCAATAATCACAGACTTACCCTTTTCCTTAGCTACCTGGCTCCTAGTCCTTCTTCTTTGAACTCCTTCACCTGTGCTTGATTCATGTGCACTTTCTTTAACCTGATTTTTCTCTGTAAGAGATTGTTGGGGTGTATCCTGAATAGTCAGTGGCTTGTTGGACTCTCTTACTTGTTTCCTTGCCTTCAACTTTGAAACCCTCTTAGATCTTGTCTCTGTCTGATGACCAGTTGTTGTTGGAAGATCTTTTGCAGCTTGAGGGCTGAGACCAGTCTCGTTCTTTAAACCAGACATGAATAAGAATGTATGCCAGTCCCTACCTACCCTCTGGAGTTCATGTAGAACTATCAATTTAACCAAGCCATGGTGGAACAATGAAGTCTCACAGGCTTCTTTCTTTAGTTGTACCTTATCACACATTTTACTTAAGCTACAAAATAAGTAAAAAGGTAGATCAATATATGCCTTTCCTGTGAAATGCAACAGAAGTTTAAAATGGTATGAATATACTTTATTGTATCTCCCTTCACAGGTAAGATACTTCTGTATACAAGTAAGCAGATTGGCATATGACTCTTTGACATAACTTCTAGGAACATATTTGTTTAAGTCTGAGTTAATTAATTCTTGCTTTAGAAACTCTTTGCATGGGTTCATATCAAATTTAAAATTCTTAAACCAACTTTCTTGGCCCCTTGGAATCTTTGTAACTGTGGATATCATGTCTGGTGAGACCTGCAATTCCAGCATAACAACCTTTGATTTTAGTCCTGTGAAATTCAGGGCAAACTCCTTGGTAACTTGTGCATGACCTCCCTAGAGTTTCTTGCAAAAATTCCAACACCCGGCTTGTTTGAACGCATGCTCGACTTCTCTATTCTTCAAGGTTATGTCTAAACCTTCAGGCTCATTTCTCAAACATTTGCCTGATCTGTGATCTTTTCTTTCTGTTGATCCCTCCATGAAGGTTAAGTGTAATGGAGGTTAGAAATGCTAGCGCTGCTCAAACTCCAATCTTTGCCTCGCTTGAATGACTGCCTCGCTTGATAGTTGCCTCGCTTGATAACAATGTTTTCAAATTGAAATCTTGCATATTTGTTTCTCATGCAACGAATACAATCATCATTAAGATTGTGCATACCTGGCCTTTCTTGGAACTTGCAATCTGTAAATACCCTAGCGGATGCAATGATGGAGATAAGCGGTTGGATATGATATGTGGAGTGCATAAACTGACAATGAATGACGCAACTATAACTTAACTTGACAGATTTGACAGTTAGGAAAGATTCGCTGCGGAATGCACGAATCCCCGATTTCGTAGCGCAATCAGTGTAAATTTTGAATTATGCGCTACGAAATCACCTAAAACATATCGCGCTGCGAAATCACCTAAAACTATTGCGCTGCGAAAACACTTCAAAATGGTTACATGTGCTACGAAATCACCTAAAGGGCTTTGTGGCACATAGTAACTTTTCAACAAAACTGACACATGGTTATGAGACCGGTGATGAATGAGAATGTCCAATGATGAATAAGAATGCATATTTGACTCAAGACTCCTAAGACTCAGACTCTAAGGCAAACAAACATCAAACTTAGACTAGCACCGACTTTTACCATAAACTAATGTGAGACATTTTGGTATTAGAATTCTTAATTGATAACAGGCGCTATCGATTACACATTTTTTAGAGGCAAACCATTAAATGATTTTAAAGGTGGAGAGACATATGTGAAATGCAATGGTAACATAGTGGGAATGTTTTGAAGTGATTAATCAATATTTCATGTGTAAATTGTAGCCTAGTCAATATTCAATTGGAAACTCATGCTGTAATACTTGACATTTCATATAATAAAATTTGTGGTTGAAATTATTTATAATTGTACTCAATATTTTTTAGTGTTGTAATCAAGTTATGAGACTTTGCATGATTCACATGTGGTTTCATATTAAACGAGCATGAATATTGTATGATATTTTTTAAATATAGTCGCAAAATGGCACTAATTCATTTATGTTGATTAATAATGAACACAAATATAATGAATATATAATGACTAAATTAGTCGTTTATAACAATTATTAATGAAAGTAAATGAAATGAATATACACTACTAAATTAGTCATTTATATAATGCGTATGAAACTACAAACCAGATAAATGACTATTGGAAATGAAAAATTGGTGACTAGGAACAACAATTAAAATTTGCATATAAACGTCTATTAGTGGATAATTTACAGTATATTATCTCACAACCAACATTTTGGTCATATTTCATTGGTCATTAAGTGGATTGAAACGATGACTAAAATTTGCATATAAACAACTATTAGTGCCTAATTTACAATATCTTATCTCCCCACCAACATTTTTGTCATTAATTGGTTTCCTTGGGTGATCATGTAGTAGTATAATTTGTTGTATGTTTGGTCATTAATTATGGCAATTAGTGTCTAATTCAATGACCAAATTCATCACTAAATATACTACTAGACAATAAAATTGAGACATCCAATTAAGTTAAATACAAGTAGATTAGTCGCGGCGATAAGATACTATAAATTAGGCACTAATGGTCACGTGACCAAACATAGTCATTTATATGTGATTTTTAGTAGTTTTTTAGTCATAAACTTATGATTTTCTACTAGTGAAAAGAGGCCACAAGTTCCTAGGCAATTCCAACAAGGTAGGAACTTCCATCTCCTTTGAATGATAATTATAATGCTCATTATCAAACTTAGTGTCCTCCTAACCCTTCAACTTGGCTTATGTCCACTCTTTGGTCATATCCTCCTCAAAATGTTATTCCTCTCTTCCAACCATACTCTACTCAATCTCCTAAATGGGTTAATACATCATTGGGATGGAAGCCTCAAGTAGCCCAACCACCTTCCCTAATGCCTCCTCCTTAACAATCTCAAGTATCCTAAAACATTCCCCTAAAGCAACCACAAATGCCTGCCTTCCAAATCTAAATCCTAACAATAAGCAGGCTCAACCAATTTATAGTGGAGAAACTATTTGCCACACTTATGTTGTAGAAATCCAAGAAACCAACCTAGTTTTGGTGTTTAGTGTGAAAACAACACTTTCTTACAAATTACAAAATTCCAGCTTCTAGATCTCTCAGATGAGGGATCCATATATAGATGTCTTGCAAGAGGGTGATTCAGCTATGGGTTTTTGATTAGTGTCATTCCACTGATAGTTCTTGGTTCCACTTGGATATTTCTTTGTTCTCTTACTCATCCCTGGGTGAATTCAGAGAGGCAAGTGTCATAGCAGAAGTTTCTAGAAGATTCCATGAGCATCCACTTAGCAAACTGTCTCTACCATTTGTCTCTTCTCGCTCATCACACCCTACAGAAGGCTCTTTCAGTATGCATCACACCTGGCTAGTGTAGCAGTCAGTATGCATTGCACCTTGACCATGGAGCAGTCAGTATGGTCCATTTTTGTCCAGTTCTAAGTAGTTTTTTAGGTGGAACTTTTAGGAAATGATGTGATCATTTGACTATGATCCTTTAGGGTATGAAACAACACTTTTAGGGGTTAAAGAGCCCTTGGTTTATCGACATATATGATTGGGGTTGCAATGCCCAAATATGTCTATAACAGTTGCCCCTAAAGCATGAGGTCGTAAATCTTCTGATGTCGGGTGAAATGCTTTATCATGAGGATCCGAGGTATTCGAAATGGAAGGTGGCCTGTAATAAGATACAATATAATACATCATCATCATATTATTTTCATGATCTAGCTGAGGCAGGCATTCCCATGCTCAGCTTTTATAAATTCATTTTCATGTACATGGAACAGATAGCTATCTACAGTTGCAGACTGGTGATTCTTTATATGTAGATTCATCATCCCTTAGCTTGGATGATCATCCGTGCAGCTTCTGTGTACATTTGATGTCTTTATTTTACTGAATATATCGCAGCCCGGATGGATGAAACTAGATCTGGTGTCTTCAAACTCGTTCAATCTTTGCCCGATGCATAAGTCGATCCATGTGAAAAGATGTTCTGAAGTTGAACATGGAAAGACATCGCCTGATTACTAGCCAATGATGTAAGTTGTTAACAAGCATGAGAGGAATCACTGATAATGATAATGACCCTCAAGTTACTACAGTACAATTCAATGATGTAAACCTGTCGCCGGAAGTGAGAAACTTGCCATTGAGACATGCAAGCTTCAAAGTACTGAAAGGGTTGTTTCTAAGTCAACTTCTTGGATAATGTGTTGATGTCGACAAGAAGTGACTCATCATAGGAGGGCCTTGATCTATCCCACATCTACGACACGAAACAAAGCAAATGATTTTCTGGAGGTGAAAACAATCTGATGATACAAGGTTCAGGAATGGCGGTCATGAAAAATGGAGAGTGAAGGTATTGCAGTGGATGAGGCGTTAGCTGGGTGGTAAATTCTCTAAATGACTTCTCTTGAACATATCGGCAACACTGAGATGGATTGGTAGTGTTAACCCCAAAATATGGATGGTGTGGAGGACCAATGGTGATATGACCGGTGAATGGAGTAACCCAACCCGACTCAATCATGGTGATGGAGTGAGAGTGTCATGTTCAAGAGCGACCTGCTATCGATAAAGTTCTTCAAGTTTTCTTCCCTTTTTCCCCAGTCATTGCTAACCAGTACCTCTTTATTTTTGTCAAGCTTGAGGAGGATTACATATGCTTGTTCTATAATTTGCCCTTCAGGCAAACCTGTTGCTATGTTTTAGTGAGCCTAGCAACGGTGAAACTCATTCTTGTCCAGGTGGGCAGGTTTGTCGCTATTGTTTTAACGAGTTTAACGACAAATATAACTCGATCCTTTTCATTTTTAGAGAGTTTGAAAAGGGACGAAAAGGAAACTCCAACAGTCCTTTTTCGTAGCATAATCCCTTAAGTCTAAAAAAGTATAAATAATACGAAATGGATGACTTTTCGATCGCTTTAACGAGCTGAAAAGACAAGCGCTCGATCTTTTTGTTTGATAATCCCTCAGGTTCTAAAAGATTAAAATGTACAGGAGGGATGGCGCTTCTCTTTACTTTAACAAGCTGGAAAGGCCAATAGCTCAGCAATCTTTTCATATTTAACGAGTTTAAAAAGAGCTTAAAAGAAACTCGGTTTTGAGGAACAAGTGATATTTTCAGGTAGCAGCTAGTTCCAGGTAAGTTTGGAACTTCTCAAAACATGGCAGTGAAGAGGGTGGCTAACAGAATCACTTGTCGCAGTTGTTCCTCAAAAGGGTAAACAATCAAGTGGAAGCGTATGATCAGCCAAAAAAATGGAGGTGATGGAAGAACACAACCAAGGCTCAAAAGGTTGATAGCATGGCCATCACAGAGGTCCTTTACTGAAGGTGGGTTTATTTTTTAATGAGCTTGAACCTTGTGCCAACATGTGCTCAGTGCTAGGTTTATTTTTTAATGAGCTTGAACTTTGCGGAAAAATTGCTCGTGCCAGTCATTTAAAGATGTCTCTTGTTAGTAGGTTCATTTTTTAATGAGCTTGCACCATGCGAGACTTTGCTCATTACCTTTTTATGCAAGCTAGAAACGACCAAACTACAAAGCTAACTATACTAAAAGCTAAGGAACTACTGAGGTTAGCTAGGATGGTTTTGTCCTCGGCCGAGGCAAAATCCTTCCTTTGCTTTGTCTGCGCGTTACTGACAAAGGTGAATGGTGGATAAAACCATTCACCTAACCCAAGAAGTTGAACTAACTATGCTAAGATAAAATATGCTACAAAGCTAAACTAATTGGTCTTATTTTGCTTGCATAAAAAGGGTTGCATGCCCCCAGGTATGAAGAAAAGTAGAGTTTCCAGGTTACCATATGGAAGTCTTTGCTTTTAAGCAAGATTGTTTCATCTGCGGAGTAGACAAAACACTTCCTTGGCTTTGTCCATCGAAATAGACAAAGGTAAATGGTGTGGGTCGGCACTTCCAATCACATAACCTTCAAGGAAATAAATGTTTCAAACCGATCCCAAATACTACAAGGAAATGGTGTTTCAGACCAGTCATATAACCTACAAGGAAATCTATCTTTTCATTTGGGTTCACCTGCCGAAGCAGACTAGGGTGCATGCCCCCTAGGCTTCATTACATTCACCGAAGTACCCGCGGTAATTAGGTGGATGAAATGAAGGTTGAAGAGACATTCTTGACGCGAAAAGACCATTTAGGGATGATGTTTGACTTGTAGTTGTGTTTGAACTAGGAAATTAAAGTTGGTCGATAAGTTGTACCATTCTGCCTTCATGGGGGAAACACATCACTCGGAAGAGTGTGGAAACAATAGCTTCCATGCTATAAACATACTCACACCCAAGGCGTACAGTCGATTGGTTCCTTTGTTAAAGCTTGACAAATTTTGATTCTCAGGCAGAAGTGATGGTGAACCAAGTGCTTTCCAAGCAATTGAGGAAAGGATACTCATTGAAGCCCCTTCATCTATGATGGTGCCAGACACGATCATTTTGTACACTTGTACTATGATCCAGAATGGTACGCAAGATGGAAGGTGGGGTCTTGCTAGTTGATTCCAATCAAAGGAAGCGACTAGACTGCTTGGAGGAGGTACCGGATAAACAACTGGATAAACCTCCTGAACTAGGGAACTTTCCTCTTGTTGTAAAGGAATGGGTGGATTGCCCCCATGTTCATTAGACTCTGTATTAACAAAAAGAATTTGAATGGTGTCATTCTCATTCTCTTTGGAAATTGTATCATCTGAAGGTAGACCTTCTGAAGGCAAAACTAGGTTGACTGCCATCTCGACCTATTGACTTTGGTCCTTTATGGACTCAAAAGGTTTACTTTCAACGATAGGCGTTTCGACTAACAATTGAGTTATGTCAGTCAGATTTTCAACTAGCGATGGACTTGGCAAGAGTTTCTTGCATCCAGGCGGAAGTCACTGCGGTGAAGCAGGACAGTTATCTAAGACACTTTTGGCTTTGTCCAAAAAAGGACAGTGGTCGGATTGCCCGGCCTTATTGACATACATCATAGGTCTAAAAAACCAGGTATACACCTTTTAGGATCTAAAGATACTGCTCCTAAAAGAGTTCAGGCCTTTGGTTGTGGGAGGGAAGCTGCACTTTATGAAAGTCAAGGGCTGGGGAAAGGTTTGATCAATGTTTCCCGACTCGGATGTATATCCGGACGCATATATCTGCATATGGGGGATGTCACCCGAGGAGTACGAAGGGCATGATCACCTTCACACAACCTACATGGAAATATGAACTTTCCTTTTTGTCCATTGACTTCATTTTCTCTAGTTGATGGTGTGTTGTCAACATGATCAACAGAGGTTGATGACACCAGATGGTGCAAGTGGGGAGACCATTCGCTCAAGATCCGCGGAATGCAAGGACAATCTCGATGAAAGTGGTTTCCTTTACAAATTATGCATGGAGATTTGGGTTTGGAAGTTTCGTTGTGTGTATTTTCACTAGATGATGCATGGTTTCCCCCTTGCTTGACTGACTTCTTCTTCTTCTTCTCCTTCCCTTTCTTCTTCCTCTCAGTTACTTGGTTTTTAGTATCACTAGTTTCACTAAGCGAAGAGGAAGAAGGAGAGGGAGAAACAAAGGAAGTAGAAGGTGAAGGGACAACTTCAGCATCATCTAGTTGTTGATTCGATTGCTGAGGAATTACAGTGTTTTGAACAACAGAGGTTGAGAATAACCATACTGGCAGGCCAATTGTGATTCCTGGAAGGGACAGTGTAGCCATATATGGAGCACTAATATCTCCCCAAGAAGAGAAAGGACTAGGATTTCCCCGAAGGGAAATTCCTTGATTGGTGGACTCCATTACCTCAACCTAAGATAAACGAAGGAATAGGGATGTTACTCCGAATTAAATAAATTTTATGACGCATTGAAACAACTTTCTTTTTCAATTTTTAAGAGTCGAGAAAAATCTAAAGCTAACTCTAGCCGCCTTCGATTTTTAATGAGCCTGAAGTGACAAGTGCTTAGATGGACCTTTTCTTTTAGGGAGTCGAAAAGGAACGAAAGTGACTACTCTGGAGATCTAGACAGAGGGATTACCAAACCAATCACAAAACTGCAATATACACCTTGGTGGTAAACTAAAGAGAAATTACCAAGGACTTTACGTACGATAGTCAATCTTCCCGAATGTTGTGTTCAGTGCATTGCAATCGATAGGGCGGTAGACACGGCTTCCTAAGGATAAAAGATATCAACCTATTGTGGTCTCCCAATATATACTCGACGGTACGGGGAGCATAAATCTATACTGGCACTTGTCGTATCAAAGAGGAGGAATCACCCAACCTTCAATGAAAACGATAGTTACCAGGTTTTACGACGCCGGAACATGTCTCTAGCCTAGATTTCTATATGTGTTGCGTTAGGTTCCAAAGCATTTTTATGTTTATTCAAGTTTATTTTAGAGTTGATCTTTCTTAGAAGTTTGTCTTTCAAGGTTCACCACGTGATGTAGATGTAAAATTCCTAACTATGCAATCTAAAATGATAAACAGTTGTTTGTTTTCTTTTAGCAATGAAAATCCTAGCTACTAAGGAAAGAAGAGTACGATTCTTTCAACAGAGGACAAAGAGCACACATTAAATGCACTTTTCCTAAATCATTTTCCGCATGCAGTCTTAATGCAAATGCACATGCATGTATTTGTTTTTCCGTTTCCTTAATGTGAGAATGTCAAAAAGGAAAACTAAGTACAAATCTGAACTATTTTCTTCAAAGCGACACTTCAACAATTTCTTTTCAAATGAAAGGAAGACTAAAATGACACTCTCGATTTCTAATGGAAAATTGCTTTCAACACTTCAAATATTGACAATTCAAATCAAATACAATGAAAAAAGTACAATCAACTATCTAAAAGAGCAAGACTTTACAACACTCTTTTTCTTGACTCAAAATGACAGTTACGACACTTTTGAATCAAAAAATGACAGTTCGATTAAGCTACTCTTGAGAAAGGAGGAGTGTAAATGATGAAAAATACATAAAAAACATTCACAAATCCTTATAAATGGAGGTTGAATAATGTAAAGGAAAAATGCTTCAACAATGATATACTGATCATAAGCAGCAAAACTACTGAATAGAGCAGAAAAAAGGAGAAAAAAACCAATTTCCAAGGAGGAAAACAATATCATTCAATCATCACACCTGTCCTTAATGGAAACAGGGATGCATCTCACCTGCAACACGCGGGAGGTGTGATGCATACAGGCTACCAGTTACAGACAGTGCGATGGACCAAGGAATGAAACTGAGTTTGGTTTGTGCTCAAAATTTGCAGCTAAGTTCAGTAATTTCAGTTAAGCTATGATAGACAGTAAAAACAAACTACAGGGGTATGACCTTAGGAGGTTATTGAGCTACCACCAAGGCACTTAGGATTTTTGTAAGTTAGATGCTCAGTTCATAAACCAACCCGGATATTGACTAAAGCAGTGTTGATCTACTTTGCACTTGCATAGCAAGAGCAGTTCGAAGGCTAGATGGCTTAACATCGAGCTCCATATGTAGTTTATAAAGCAAACAACAATAACAAACAAACTAACTAATCACTCCCCAGTGGAGTCACCATTTTGTTTCCGGGAAAACTAGTGTCTTTTCAATCTGCTAAGCCCACTAAGACGGGTAGCTATCTTAGAAACAAACAATCAAAGTAACTTGTGATTTCCTTTATGTATGATAGATACGAGAGAAACAAAGAGTACCAACCTAAATCTTTCGCTTGGCTCCTTGCTTGTTTCCTCTCTCCCTTGATAGAGCTTGCCACTCCTCTCCTACTTGTCTCACTTTAGAGAATACATGTAGAGGCAAAGCAACAAAACACCATCAAAGCATAGAGATCTATAATACCTTAAACAATGCAAAATCAGAAATACATTGACCATATAATTGCATTCACAAATAAACGAGATTCAAAAATACACGATTCTATAGAGGAAAACTCAAATAACTTTATTAATAGTAGAAGAGAGGATTACAACCCAACTATCTGATCCAGCATCATCCTCCCGGCATGAAAGCCCTCTTCACCTCATGAAAAGCAAGATCACCCAACAATACAATGTTCCTTCTCAAAGAGAAACCAACAACACTTCCTTACAAATTACAAAATTCCAACCTCTAGATCTCTCATATGGGGGATCCATATATAGATGTCTTGCAAGGGGGTGAGTCAGCTCTGGGTTTTTGATTAGTGTCATTCCACTGATAGTTCTTGGTTCCACTTGGAGATTTCTTTGTTCCCTTACTCATCCCTGGGCAAATTTAGAGAGGCAAGTGTCATAGGAGAAGTTTCTAGATGATTCCATGAGCATCCACTTAGCAAACTGTCTATGCCATTTGTCTCTTCTTGCTCATCGCACCCTACAGAAAGCTCTTTCAGTATGCATAACACCTGGCTAGTGTAGCAGTCAGTATGCATCGCACCTTGACCATGGAGAAGTTAGTATGGTCCATTTTTTGCCAGTTCTAAGTATTTTTTCAAGTGGAACTTTTAGGAAATGATGTAATTAGTTGACCATGATCCTTTAGGGTATGAAACAACACTTTAGGGGTTAAAGAGCCCTTGGTTTATTGACATATATGATTGGGGTTGCAGTGCCCAAATATGTCTATAACAGGATCACTAGGCCCAAACAAAACATAAACCATCAGGATTTACTGCAATCCCACCAAAACCGGTCAAGGGATCGCTAGGCCCAAAACAAGCTTGAATGCCTCTAGATTTCTTCACCAATACCTTGAGGAATTTTCTCGTCTCCACCCTCATGGTTTACCACAATCCCACCAAAACTGGTCAAGGGATTACTAGGCCCTTGGGAATTTTCCTGAGACCACCTCACTCAGTTCCAAAACCACCTAACAATCCAAATCTCAATCAAGTAAAAGAACACCATCACACCATGGTTATCCGAAAATGGAAAGGCAAGGCTAAAACCATTGTCACACCTAGAAAAATCCATGCCAATGAAAGCAAGAGAACTAAAAACATACATGCATGTACCATGCATTCACAAACCAGCTAGGAAATCACACATGCAACATAGTACCTGCAAGTATTCCTATTGAACTTGCTTGAGCCAACTTTTCCTTTCTTGTCCCTTGCCTTCCTTGTCCTTCCTTTGCCTTTCTTTGCTTTCTTTTCCAAGTGCTAGAGTACTCCAAGGACGCTCTAAGTATGAGAGAATAGAGAGAGCTCCAAAACTGAACTGTCAAAATTCCATGAACTGATCCTTAAAATCCTTTTTATCATTGAGGCCTCTATTATCTTCAATTTCCTCTATTTTTCCTTCAATTTTCCTCTCATGCAATTTTGTGACCTTTCATCTCCATTTTCTCCTAATTTCCTTTATTTTCATCAATAAAATACCAATTAATGTCTCTTTGTCTTTTGAAAGCCTTTTCAATTGCCTTTGCTAATTTTCTTAGCCATAATAAACCAAATGAAGAGCACTATGATGTTTTGCCCAAAATTCAGCTTGGAATACGTGTCCTATGAGCTTTGTCTTATTTTTGCCTTTATTAACTTTATTACATGAACTTTTAACTCGGGGCTATTACAGACCCCTCCCCCTTACAGTAACGTCGTCCTCGGTGTTCTATGACACCTATGACCAGCAATACTGCTAAAAACCAAAACATATTTCCCATGGAGCTTTATAACTTAGCTCGATGTAGTATTTACAATGAACAACCTGCTGAAAAGAAAAATCAACATGACAAACATGACAACATGACAACCATACTACTTATCGGAGCTTTATAACATAGCTCATCAAGGTATTTACAATAACAACCATACATAAACATATACATATACCAACACTCCTTTGCCTCAACCAGCAAATAATCAAGGATAGACAGCCTGCATATGACCAACCATCTCCCATGTAGCTTCATTGGGCCCAAAGTGCTTCCACTGCACTTTAACTTGCTCGATTGCTCGGTTCCAGAGCATGAGTTGTTTCCATATCAAAATGCACTGAGGTTCTGTCTGGAATTCACCTTCTGAATCCACCTGAAATACAAACCATTTAATCACATGACCAACATCCTTCACATATCTTTTAAGCAATGAAACATGGAAAACATCATGGAATTTCACTATTGGTGGCAGTGCAAGTCTGTAGGCCACTGGTCCAATGCTCTTAAGGATATTGAAAGGCTCGCAATACTGAGTTTCCAACTTAGCACATAACCCAATCCTCAAGGAGCTCTTCTGGGCTTGATGCACAAGTACACATGCTCCCTAACCTGAAACTGCTCAAACACCTTGTTCTGATTTGCATAACTCTTATGTTTATCCTATGTTGCCTTTATATTTTTATTGGTAACCTACATTTCTTATTCCATCCCTGCCAACATGTCTATCCCTATCAAT
The DNA here is from genome assembly GCA_000404065.3 of Pinus taeda. Taxonomy (NCBI): domain Eukaryota; kingdom Viridiplantae; phylum Streptophyta; class Pinopsida; order Pinales; family Pinaceae; genus Pinus; species Pinus taeda. The sequence goes on from APFE030743825.1 coordinate 47,442, forward strand.
ACCCTATTCACTGGATCATTCTGACTGATAGAACTATTACAACTCTGCCCATAAAGTGCCCCAAACATAATCATCCTTAGTGACTCCTGATACCCATTGTTGTAAGCAAACTCAACCAGTGGAAGATACCCCTCCTAATTCCTTTGCTGGTGCATAACATACATTCTCAACATATCCTCCAAAATCAGGTTCACCTACTCTATCTTTCCATCTGTCTGTGGATGATAAGTTGTATTGAAGGCCAACTCTATACCCAAACCTATAAACAATTCCTTCTAAAATCTGGAAGTGAACATGGAATCTTTGTCGGATACAATCTTCTTAGGAATACCATGCAAACTCACTATATCCCTTATGAAGACCTGAGCTACCTCATTGGCTAAATAAGTGGACTTGATTGTTATGAAGTGAGCTACCTTAGTCAACATGTCAACCACAACCATGATGGAATCATGTTGTCTACATGTCCTCGAAAAACCTTTACCTATTGATAATCCAAACACTTGGCAATGAATTTAGCTACCTCTTTCTTCATATTCGACCAATAGTAGAACTTTTTCATAGTTGTCAAATTCTTTTGATATTCTGGGTGACCTAAATATAGCTTAATATGAAATTACCTCAAGATAATATTCTTGAGCTCATTGTTGTATGGAAAGTAGATCATGTCCCTAAATCTGACCAAACCATATATTCTAAGATGATAATCCACATCTTATTCACCTGTACCCTGATGCTGCAACTTATGCCTAAGCTCCTTGTACCTGTCATCTTATTGTCTTCCCTGTAAGATTTGATCCTATAAATTTGTCCCATATGTACTCATAATTGCTATATGATTTGCATGTACACCTCTGCTAAGATATTTTGCAACCATGTTCTCTTTACCCTTAATGTACCTGATCTTGAAGTCAAAATCACTGAGCATAGCCAGCCACCTAGCTTGCTTGGCATTCAGATAGTGCCTCATCAACACAAAACTTCGACCAAGAACATAGTGCCTCAACATCTTCAATGCATGAATGATCATTGCCAACTCAATATCATGTGTCACATAGTTCTTCTCATGCTCATTCAGTTTCCTTGCCTCGTAGCATACCACCTATCCCTCTTGCATCAGGAATCCACCAAGTCCCCTCTTGCAAGCATTTGTACACACCATGAACTCTTTATCTGGATCTGCATTCTTTGGTATTGGATCTACAATCTCAATATTGTTGCTAAGTGTTCATCATGCTCTTCCTCATTCTTAGAATATATCAATATATCATCAATTAATATAATAACAAACTTATCAAGGTAAGGACACAACACATTATTCATCAAACACATGAAATTAGTTGGAGTGTTAGTTAGACCAAAAGGAATTACAACAAACTCATAATGCCCATACCTAGTCTGGAAAGTAGTCTTGTAGATGTTCTCTTATTTGATGTGTACCTGATGATATCATGATCTCAAATCAATCTTTGAGAACAATATTGCTCCCTTTAATTGGTCAAACAAGTTATGGATCCTTGGCAAAAGGTACATGTTCTTGATGGTCACCTTGTTCAACTGCATGTAATCAATACACAACCTGAGAGTACCATATTTATTCTTCACAAACAACACTGGTGCACCCCAAGGCGATAGACTTGGCCTAATGTATCCCTTGTCAAGCATTTTCTTCAACCGCAACTTCAATTCCACCAATTCTAGAGTGTTCGTCCTGTAAGGTGCCTTTGATGTTGGTGTTGCCTCTGGTACGAACTCAATATAAAATTCCACTTCCTTGTGAGGCAAAAATTCTGAAATTTATGTTGGAAATACATCCTAAAACTACTGCAAAATAGGATACATCTTCAAGACTTATGCATCCTCAACATCCTTACCTTTATCATTGGAAATATGCATTGCAAAAAATACATACCCTTCCCTGTAACTACGTTTTGCCTGCATAGTTGTAACCATTCTAACTGATGTCGCCTTCTTCTTACCCTGCAAGATTCTCTATTCTGCATCATCATCCAAACACTCATTAGCATTTTCATAACAATCCACCTCAGTCCTGTAAAGGTACAACCAATTCATTCCCAAAAGCATATTATACGAACCCAATGGAAGCACATTCAGATGAGCTTATGTAGGCATACCATTCAGCTCAAATGCACAAGCTCTTACCCGATGATGAACTCTTTTCTTAGTACTTGTAGCCAACTACACCAACCAAGACTCTGCATGCACTTCTTTGCTCAAACCACACTTATCCACTAGGTCAAGATTAACATAACTATAATTAGATCCAGGGCCAATCAAAATAGAAACAACTTCATCACAGAGCTTACCTTCCATCTCAATAATAGATGCCTCATGATCTTCCTGCCTATTATCCAATGTTGCATAGATCCGAGGATACTCTGTCCAACATCCCCAAATTTTTTGCGCCTCTTGAGCACTGTAGATCTGAGGCCTACTACCCTGATATGAAGGGAAGTCCTTCTTTAGATGATCCTTGCTACATATCCAACATTGCAACTGTCTCCTACCATCACCTCTATTATGTTGCTCTCCAAGCCAAGATCCACGTCCCTTTCCTACTGCATTAAACTTCTTGTAAGGAGAAACATTCTCTTTCCCGCCTACATCCTAAGGTCTTGTTTTCTTCGGTGGCCATTTTCCTTTAGTCTTGTCATTCCCTTTCCAACCCTACCTAGATTATGTCTTACACTTTGACTGCTCATAACAGTGCTTCAACTTCCCAATGACTTCTTCCAATGACTAAGGCTCATCATACTCAAATTGATCCTTAAATGGTAATGGAAACCCATTGATAAATCTCTGAAATTTGGTTTTCTCATCCTTAAGATATGACACATACCTCAATAACTCCAGGAACTTAGTCATGTACTCCTCATTTTTCATAGATCACATCTTTAGCTCATAGAAATCCTTGGCCTTACTGTCATAGTACCTCTCTCACAAGTACTTTTTCATGAAAATTGTTTTGAATTCATATCAACTTAACTCCTTTGTCCCAATGTCTCTAACACACATCACATCTTACCACCAAATGTTTTCCTTCCCTTTGAGACTGAAAATAGTTATCTTGGCCTTCATGTTCTTTATTTATTCATGCAACTCAAAGAATTTCTTCATCCTAAGTAACCATGCCTCTGCATCTTTCGACTTATTCAACTCTCCATGAAATGTAGGTGGCTTGGATTTCTTGAACTCATCTGACAAATATCCCCTTTCACTCCTCCTATAAGGATGATAGCGATGATGACCATGATACTTGTCTAAACCAGAACTATAATAGAACCTATGTACATTGCCTCTCCTATCAAGTGTATCCAAGATCCTTCATATTTGACTGTGTCATCCCTATCCAACCTGTGCCCACCATGAGACCTGCTACTATATGCCCCATTAGTCTTGTCCTCCTATCCATAATTGATATGTGTTTGTCCATGTCTCTCCAAGTCTACCAAACTCTAAAGGATAACTGCATTGACTTCTACATGTTTCCCCTATGCCTTGGCAATTCTTTCCTGTGACTGAATGATCTTATCATTGCTTTCTTTGTAACTTATGATTTATGCCTTTAAAGTTGTCAAAGTGTCCACTATTCAAGGAGAGTGCCCCTCTCTTGGTTTCTCATCTGATTTGTAGAGAGAGTCTCATGAACTGTAATCCACCATTTTTCTATTCATATTTGATCCTCTTCTTCCTACAAACATACCATGTAAGATAAACCAAATACAAACATAATCAACATACCTAAGTGAAGAACAAGGGAGGCTATCTCATCTGCAAAATCAGTCTAGATGAGCACGACACATGTATATACATAACCATATCAATATTCAACATCATGCATGATAATACCAACTAAATACCATGACCTCATGCATGACAACCATAACCAAGACAATGCATGCATAAAAACCACATAAACACTAACATGCAAGCATTACACACACATTCTAACCATCCAGCACAAGTATATGAACCATGCTTTGATACCACCCTATAACACCACCTCCCACATTTACCCTCTTTCACTAGCCTGTTGGGGTAAACATAAGTTGAGACTACTACGACATGACTCAACCTCCTAAGTACGATTAAGGAAGTGGAATCAACAAACCGAAACCATATTGACCTTCCTTGGGAGCTACAAGACACCCAGGAACCAACCAACCAGTCCTAGTGCCCAAATCCTAATAAGGAATGAAATTTTACTGACTTGGTCTCCCAATTGCATGCATGACAAGGCCTCCATGTGGTTGAGGACCTCCAACTACATGCACAAGCCTAGCTACCAACAGTTGTGACCTAAAGTGTTCAACTCAAAGGGTGCAGTCTCAGATTTTGAGCCTAAATTCCAGGTCAGACAAAGCCATCCATACAAAACTTTTATCAAAACTTGACCTAACAAGGCCTAACCATGATAGTCATTTCATTAAACATATTGAGAACATGTAATCTACATGTCATGAATGCATATTTGAACATAGGGGTTTTATACTTATCTAGAAATTATCAAGAAGGTATAATTCCTTTCATAATGCTGCAATAACATCTATTAGTTCATGCATTCATTAACCATTCATTTACCAATCAAAACATGTTAGATGCCATAACTAGAACCTGTTATGAAACCATACCTTTAACCAACAAATAACTAGCATATCAGACATGATAGAATGACCATAAAAACCACATAATAACAAGTACATTTAATCATGAAACATAATAGGAATAGACCTCTTATAAACATATGTAACCGAGTCAGAGACTTCCATGTGCCACCCGACCATAGATTGAGTTGAACCAAATATTTATTTTAGCCAATCAACCTCATGCCATATACCAAGCATGAAGGTGGGACTCAAGACCAATCTACCATGGCTTCCCGGAGATCAAACAACCTCCACTGTCGGGCTTTACCGCAATCCCACCAAAATCATCCAAGGGATTCTTATGCCTAAACAAGGGTATAAACAACCAAGATTTACTGCAACACCTCCAAAACTGGTCAAGGGATTCCTAGGTCCAAACAATATCATAAACCACCAAGATTTACCAAAATCCCACCAAAATTGGTCAAGGGATCACTAGGCCCAAACAAAACATAAACCATCGATCTTTACCGCAATCTTGCCAAAACTGTTCAAGGGATCACTAGGCCCAAAACAAGCTTGGATGCCTCCAGATATAACAGGCCCGGTGAAAATTCCATGTAATCAAAGTTAATAAAGGAAAAAATAATAACTACGGTTGATGGGACACGTATTCCAAATTGAATGTTGAGAAAAACATCTAATGGGTGTTCATTTGGTTTATTATGGCTAAGGAAATTGGCAAAGGAAATGGCTAAGGCTTTGGAAAGGTAAAAATGGTATTTTTGGCACATTTATTTATGAAAATAAAGGAAATTATGAGAAAAGGAAGGTGAAAGGTCACAGGTTGCATGTGAGGAGAAAAATGAATGAAAATAATGGAAAATGAAGAAAATAGAGGCCTAATTGATAAAAAGGATTATGAGGATTAGTTTGTAAGCTTTTGTTAGTTCAGTTTTGGATCTCTCCCATTATTCTCTCTCTCTCTCACTCACTCTTGGACACTTAGAGTTTTCTTGGAGAATTTTGGCATTGGATTAAGAAAGGCAAAGAAGGCAAGAGGAAAGAAGGAGCAAGCAAGGAAGAGCAGGATCAAGCAACTACATCAATATTCTTTCTAGGTATCGATTTGCACGTTTATTTTCCTTGCTATATTTGGCATCCATGGTATTTCATGTGGTTCTTTTGCTGGTATGGCATGGGTTTTTCCAAGTGTGACAATGTTTTTCGCCTAGCCTTTCCATTTCTGAATAGCCACACTGTGATGGGGTTCTCATGTTTTGGTTGAGATGGATTTTTGGATGGATTCGAAGCTGAGTGAGGTGGATCTTTGAATGATATAAAACATGGCCTAATGGTCCTTCAACAATACTTTGGTTCAGGGTAAAGCCATTGGCCTAGTAACCCCAGAGCCAGACTGTGGGTTGTGGTAAATCCAGGATTATGTTGCCTTGGTGGGCCTAGCAATCCTTGCTGGTGATTGGTAGGATATACAATAAATCCAAGAGGTGGATTACTTTCTGCTGGGCCTAGTAATACCGGGTTGGGATATGCAGTAAATCCTGGAGAGTGAGTCTCAGTTTAGGGCCTAGTGATCTGGTGTGGATTGCGGTAAATCTTGAGAGACTAGGAGATAGGAAATTCCTCATGGTGTAGTTGGATAAATCCATTGGCATCCATGCTTGTTTGGCCCAGTGATCAAGTGGAGATCATGGTATAGCATGTTATTACATGTTTATTGTGTTGGCCTAGTGATTCGAGATGGATTAAGGTAAAGCCTAGTTTCTATTGATGAGGATGAGGTGGTTTAGCCTCGAGATGCCCTCGTTGGTTCTTTTGGTTTGAGTCCCACATTCATGCTTGGAATATGGCACGATGGTGAATGGATGAAGAGATATTGGCTCAGCCATTCTATGGTCAGGTGGAACGTGGCAGTCCCATCCCAGGTTTGGAATGTGCATCATTAATATGAGTTTATTTCTCCTTGTAATTCTATGAGTATTATATTGGTTTATATGTGGATCATATGGTTGTGATTTCCTTGGTATTTTTGTTGCTATTATGCTAGCTATGTATATGTTTTATGACAGTGGCTATGTATGGATCTCATCATGTTTTTATTTGTAAATGAATGAATAATGTATCTATGACCTTGTTGTAGCGGCTACAACCACCCTCCAAAATTTTAGCTATGCCTCATTTTGGAGCCTCTCTCCTCAAGCACAACAGCTCATCTTGCACTGACCCAAGTACTTGTGCTTTCATTGATCTTTATCTTTTGCATGTTGGCTTGTGTTTTCTTACTTACTTTATTGTCTAACCCACGAGTCGATCTCTTGACTTGGTTTCAAACCATTTCTGGGCTTGCCTTAGTGAACTGCACAACCCTTGAGGGAAACCAACCTTGCTCTCGAGAATTGAGTAGTCCAAGCTAGCAGTGAGCCTTCAACTCCAGAATTATGTAGAGACAGTTGAAAGCCAGCCTTCAGCTGGGAAACTGCACAGAGTATGAGAGGTAGCCTAGAGTCACTCAGCCTAGAAATTGCACAAAAGTCTTTTTGCTAAGAATTTGCTTAATGCATAAGCCAGAGGGTTGCACAATCCTTCCCATAAATGCACAATCTCTAAGGGAAACGCATGGCAGCTTTTCCCAGAAAAGCTAAAAGCATCCCTAGGAAGTAGGGATCTATTATTAGTTTTTCGAACATGGCACAATGCTATCTTTAAAATTTTATGCCATGTGTCACTTTTGTCCTTGATCTCAGGCATGCACATCATGAATTCCAATTTTTCTCAATTCGATGTAATAGATACCTCTAAAACTCATTTGTATAGTTGATTGTAAAGCTCTAGCATGCTTGAGGAGATCAAGGAACCTTCGGTGCATTGTTGTCAATTTTCTAAGTGAGCTTTGATTTTATCATCTTTTGCTGCCTTTTCTGTTGGTTTCTGCTTGTTTAGCTTGTGAGAGTGTTGTTTCACTTGTTTTGTTGAGCAACTGTTGGTGTTTTAACTTTTTTTATCTTGTAGAAGTTTTGTTTCAAGTTTTGCATTGTCTTTCCCAAGTGTTGCATGCATTACCCTATTTTTTGCACTAACGATCTTCGTTGTGGCGACTCTCTCCACATGCTTCATTCTCCTTACATTTTATTGATCATAGTACTTGTTTTACTTGCATGCATTATCACTCTATCAGATCTACACTCAGCATCACACCATCCTTCATATTTTCTTGATTGCACACTCCCCTTGGGCATATCTCAGCTCCCGTTTCCTAGATCTCACATTCACTTGCATGCATTGTGCAATCTTACAGCTCAAGGCCTCTCCCTTAGCTTCTAGAATTAGACAGAGGTTGTCATGGCTTGGCTCCAACTTGCACAGCACAGTTCCAAGAACCATTCTACCATCTTGGTCACTAAGATTACGCAAGGCACAGTCTCTCCTAGGCTCTACCCTAGACTAAACTATGCATTGTGCAGTTCCAATCATCAAGCTTCTACATTGAGTACTGGGACTACGTAGTCCCCATAGTTATTCAATCACCCCTATCAGTCAAAATCATGTAACCCCTCTCATCAAATGCCTTGATTTTTGATTGATCATGTTGTGAAGTTAGATTTGTAAGAGCTAATGTTTGCTTGCCATGAGTGTCCTTTCCATCCCACAAGTACCACATTCGTGAAGTACTTCTCTCCAGTAATCATTGAACCATGGCACCAAAGAGGGCGATTTCAATAGAGATCACTGGAAGCAATACTGGGGAAGGAGTTGAGAAAGTTCCAGTTAACTTGTCAATATATGTAGACACTCAACTATCTATAGAAAAGGAGTCGACACTAACATGGCAGTAAGTGCAGCTGCAATAGCAAAAATCAACAATCTAGTACAAGATCATAAAAAGAGGAATTTGCTGACATAATACAAGGAGAAAAAAGTTTCAAAGTAAAAGTGAATTCAATGTTCATGAAGACAACTTTGGAAGTAGAAGCAAAAGGAAGAAAAGGACACTAACAGTAGAGCAGAGGAAGAGAAAAAGAAGAGCTTACAAGTAGTAGAACTGAATTTGCAAGAGACAGAGAAGAAGTTGAAGGAGGAACAAGAGTTGAGAAGAAGAGAAATAGAAGAAAAGAAGAAATGGGAGGAAGAAGAAAGGCAAGGCACAATGACAGAGAAAACAACATCCATACAGGTTGAGGAGTCAGAACAACCAGTAGTTGAGGTAGACAATGAACAGATGTAGGATCAAGAAATGGCTCAGTAGATTGAATAGTTAATTGAGCAGACTAGCATGGAGTTAGAGAAGGAGACACATAATGAAGACACTGACCCCATGGCGAGAGCACCCGAGGCTTCCTCTCAATCTCCTCCACCTCTAGTGTCAGAACCAGCCTTGAGAAAACAAGGATATGTTGTCCTCCTTGATGATGATCTGGTCATGGATGTGTACAATCTATCATTTGATGAGTTGTAGAAGAAGATTGTATAGGTGCAATGGAAGCGCTTTCTGGATGATCACACATCACCTACATTCATGAAGGAAAGGGTCATAGTTCTAAACACCAAGAAGCATCCATCCACCCTTGCCGAAGCCACCTTGGCCTATGCCAGAGCAATAAGCTCCATGTCAAAAACGTGTTGGCTAAGAATGAAAAACTAACAAAGAACTTATAGGGAGTTAGGAAAGAGGTAGAACAATCTTGAGAGCAGAGCGCGGTTTCCACAATGGTAGAGATGAGGAAAGTGATATTCGTTGTAGTATCAACACTTGAGACCACCATGCGCAAACTCCATGATGAATTTTTCACCATGCACAAAGACGTTGTCTACGTAAATGGATTGTAGCAACGGAGCAAGGATTTTGTTCAAACTATTACGAACATACATGTTTCCATCACCCATGTGAAAGAGTGGACAATGCGGTACAAAGGGGGCCCGCTTCACTTGCCAAAGATGATGAAGCCACAAGCAAAGCTAGAGAAAGCAAAGGTTAGAATGTTGATCCAAAACTATGAGTAGCTCACTCGTTCGTCAGTAACATACAAGCTTTATATGCACGGTTGTACAAGAGCTTGGATGTCATGGTGAGAATGCATAGGATCTAGTCAATAGGTTCCCTCAGCGAAGCTAAACACAAGAACCAAGTCCGACTAGAGATCAATGAGTACATGGAGTAGCTAAGGCGAGAGACCACTAGGGATGACTTGGATTTGAGCGCACATAACATGCAGAAGAAAATTGGTGGTCTTCTCATGGTCAACACCATGCTGCATATGCTTCAGGATGAGTTGGACACAAGTTCCAAGACCATATACCTGAAAGCTATGGAGGCAAGAGTCTTCTATTAGAAAGACACAATCAAGCAGTTTAGGGAGATCAGCAAGCAGTACCAAGCTTGACATCAGTACGTGATTGAGAAGCACCAAGTGGAGGTTTTCGAGTTGGTCTTTCCCAAAAATTTAGAGTCATAGTGTCTTGTCTTGATAAGCTACCTCTAGCCTATTTTGTCTCACATGGGTACATGTGGAAAATGCATATTATTTGTAAATATGTTGTAAGTGAAATTCCAAATGTCATTAGTAGAATGTGAATAGTCACTATGTAATGTAATGACTTATTTGTAAATAAATTGAAGAGTCGTGAGGGTAGTCAAAGAGTCACAAAGGGGAATGTCAAGGGTCACCCCACCCTTTATTATAAATAGAACCTCATAACTCATAGAACAAGATTTTGGGAGCCAATCTTTTGGCTAGGTTTAGGCTTAGAGAAGGCTTGGGAGTATTGTAACGAGCCTTGGCTTCTCCATAAGATAGGGCGAGTATAATTCTTTGGAGGAGAAAGTGTTCATGACTGTAATGTTCCACTATTGGGGCTAGTGGTTGACAATGGTGTATGTATGGATGGAACTTTCACTTATAATAATATAACTGAGCCAGCACGTTTTCATACATATGTTGTTATTGTAGTTGCACTATTTTGGTTGTGTTAGCAATGTATGTTTTTTAACTTACGCATTTTCTTATGAACTATTTTGTAGGCAATTGTATGAATCTGGTTGAAGGCTTATTGTTGGATTAACCTGTCACTTTGTTTTGTGGACTATTTCACATTTCATCTTGTGATGTCATTCTACTCCTGTGTTCCTTTCAAGTTGCATACTATTACAGGCTTCTAAGGGGCACACTTCCTTTTCCCCTTTGTGTGTTAGAACCCCCTGCATCTTACTTGACTCATTGCAAGGTCACACACTTGCTTTCGACCAAATTCATCATCCTTATCTCTGTGCACTACTGCGGTCAAGGCACTACATTACCACCCACTCCTGGGACTACTACTCCAAATGGTCTAAGGTCTATTTGGGACTTCTTACAGGGGAGATACCCTTGAATGTTGGCAGCTCCAACACCTTCAACATTTATGGTGCTAGAATGAGGGCCAGATGACAAGATGAGCCCTCAAAGTCTATTTTGAATCTTTGCACATCATTCATGACTTACATCACAATCTAAACCCCGACATGTTTTTCTCACACTCACGATTTCAAAGTGTTGAGGATGTTATAGATGACTTGTCATGACGTAAATATGATGGTGAAAGCAGAACAACCCTGTTATTTCACAGAGTTTCCTTTTTGGGTTTCTGGGACAAGAATGAAGTCCCCTCAAATGACATTGCCTGTGGGTTATTCGCTTACACGTTCAAAGGGTGCGTTAAGCAATGGTGTCTCACATTGCCCGCAAGCTCTATTCACTCTTTCAATCACATGATCATATAGTTAGGTCATGATTTATTTTATTATGACCATAAAGTACTTAATTGCAAAATTCCAAATTTGCGAAAAGCACCTAATGAATCTATCGCGCACTTTTATGAATGCTTTTGTCATCTTTATTTTGAATTTCTGGAAGATGAAGTTGATTGGAAATTTTTGACTGAAATATTTCAGTATCTTCTTCACATCTCGAAAAATCCACATGAGTTAGAATCTTTCAAACCCCTACCAGCATACCTTGGTGTAGAGCTTTTAAATATGAGACAAGCACCGTTGTTGTCACAAGTGACCCTCCATCCTCTTCTCATCAAACAACTCTAGCTCCATGGGATGAGGCGGGAGAAGTTACAAACCTACCTGTTGAACTATCACCCCCTCCTACCCCACCTGCTCTGGATTTCTACGTAGAACTGGACTACAAGCATGATAATTATCACGTGGTCTCATCTACTCAACCTTCATCCACTGGTTCCTTTGATCCTCCAGATTTTGGTGTGTTGTGTCCATCCATTCCAGACTCCACATGCGATGTTTACGAGGACCAAGTTATGGATGGAGTTGGTGTTGAGCAGCCAACCTGCGCTGTCATTTTTTATGAGTATGTGTGGGAATCTAAACAAGAAGTTGGGCTGAAGGATGACCTCCTTTTGTCTGCACCTCATCTGCTTTATCCTAACATCTTTCGCGATTCTGTCATTTCCGATTTTTCTTGTGAAAATTTATCCCCTGATGTTTCCACTTACGATCATTCACAGGACACATAGGATGTCATTATCTCATTTGATTGTAGAGAGGACAAATCTTTTTTCCTAAATCCACTTGACCTCTCATCTTTCTTTTCTAGAAATTCAGAGGGTGAAAAAATTTGTTTCTCATCAACCCCTCTCTATGATTCATCAGATCATGAGGATGTCGGTGTCCATCTCTAATTTTCTGGTCATGGTTGTCATGATCTTTTCACTCATTCATCTAATCATGATTCTGATTCACCTATTATCAATCTTTCTAAGCCATCGGTCTTTGATGATCCAAATTCTGATGAAGTGGAAGCCCCTCAAGATATTGAGGCACTTCAGCCTGAGCTAATGGTTATGTCAGGTTCTCGTAGCCTTGAGTCCAGTTCCACTTATGATCAAAAATATGTTGAATCTCCCTAGACTCCTCATCACTCTTTTTTTCACATTGAAAATCAATCTAGTTTACAATTTTCGCATCATCCACCAAAATCACACGATCCTATTGCTCATGTATTGGAGGAGTCATACGTAGCGAGCACTGTTGTGAAGCAAAAATTTTCTTCTTTCTTCATGTTTTCTCATTTGTCATGTTTGAAAGAGTGTACATCCTTGTCATCCACGCGCAACGTGCAATGTGACACAACACCATGATACGTCTGCAAGAAGCATTTCATGTGCTTTCAATCTCTTCTTTTCTATAAACGTATTCAAACTTCGAACATTTTGGTTTGCATTACTTTATCTTTCTTGTTTATTGGTTTGCTTGAAAACCTTTCTTGTGAGTCGCACCATCACCTACATGGGTCAACCAATGCGCCAGTGGCTGCATTGGAAATATCACTTCATGTGAGTTAGCCCGCGCTTTGCTTATCTTAGGATTAGGAGTAGTCTTTAATTTCTGTTTTGTTGCTTACTTTGTCTTTCTTATTTCCTTTCTTTGTTTGTTTGTTTTATGCATCCTTAGGATTAGTTTCCCCATGAAATTGTGTTTGGCTTCTTGAGATAAGCAGGGTGAAATACAAGAGGACTTGCACAACTATCAACATTTGGTTATCTATCTATTCCTTCTCCTTATGAAGATCTTGAGTTTCTTTAGTCGATGATACCCTCATGGAAAATACGTTCCTTTCAGAGTGACTCTTGGTGAAATCACAATGCTTGCACTTGTCTTGGGAAAATACGTTCCTTTTAGAGTGATTCTTAGTTTTCTATTTTCGATTAACCCTTGTCAACTTAGTAAAGTAGAGCAAGGTGAGGGGGAAACCTTCACAAGTATGTTAGAGGTATATATAAACATCCTTCTCTGAAGGGGAAACCTCTTATGCTATCAATAAGTAGGGATCCCTCTTCCGCCTCATGAAATAAATAAGTGTCTATGGCACAATTCTATGAAAATGAAAAATGAAATGAAATGAAAAATAAAATAAAGGTGAAAGAAGAGAAAGGCTTCTTGTGTAGAGAGGTGAAGCAACTACACCAGGGTATTGTCCAAGCTCACTGGAAGTGGAGCAATGATTGTGTTCCTGAAGTGACTCCATCGGGATACTGTCCAGGCCTGGTGACAGTGAAGCAACACCAGAGATGAAACTAACACTCTTGACAGTCTATATTACTTATGCATCAATATACCCCTCATCCCCAATCTAAACAACTCAGTTGACTTGGCTTGGTATGTGTGTTGCCGATAAACAGAATGGTAGGGACTATATCTTTAACTCAAGCTAGTGAAGAAGCCATGACGATCAAATAATCGAACAATAATTTCAAAAGATTTAAACTTGCTTTACACGAGACAAGGTCAAAACAGAGCACTGAAGTTCTACCAGTGTGTCGCCAATGTTGTAGTGGCTACAACCACCCTCCAAAATTTTGCCTATGCTTCATTTTGGAGCCTTCCTTCTCAAGCACATCAGCTCATCTCGCACTGACCCAAGTACTCGTGCTTTCATTGAGCTCTATCTTTTGCATGTTGGCTTGTGTTTTCTTACTTGCTTTACTGTCCAACCCACAAGCCGATCTCTTGAGTTGGTTTCAACATGTTTCCGGGATTTGTTAGAAAATTATATATTACACAGCAATGGAACACATAAAATGTATTTTAGAAACATAAACATAGAAAACACATAAACAAGAGAGACACAGATATACGTGGTTCACCTAGTTTGGGCTACATCCACAGAGAAACAGCTAGTCCTTCCTTTTATATTATCCAGCAAAATGAAGAGATACAACCTACAACATATCCATTGAAATTCCCTCTTCTCTCTCACACAATCTCCTCTCTCTTTCTATCTCAGAATACAAATCTACATAGACACAATACAATTACCTCATATATAGCGAGTGGTTTCCTTCTAGGGCAAAAAACCTTAAATTAAACATAAATTTTACCGTTATATCTCTGCCTAATGAATGGCCCAAATTGACTACGAAATTACAACATTTTACAATGCAAATTTACATTTATTTTTAGCTTTGGGGGCAGTTCTCCCAATCCCCCGCTGGGGGGGCTCCAAATAATCGTTATCACCCCCCTTGGCGGTGTTGCCACCACATTACGAATTGTAGTCCAATGTGGAGATACCACTAAATAAAGAAGATGATCAGGCTCCACACCCAACAGGCTTGCCTTAGTGAACTGCGCAATCCTCAAGGACAACCAGCCTTGCTCTCGAGAACTGTGCATCCCAAGCCAGTAGTCAACCTTCAACTCCAAAATTGCACAGAGCAAGTTGACACCCAGCCTTCAACTGGGAAACTATGCAAAGCATGAGAGGTAACCCAGAGTCACTCAACCCAAAAATTGCGCAGAAGTTTTTCTGCTCAGAAGTCACTCAATGCATAAGCCAGAGAGTTGCACAGTCCTTCCTATAACTACACGATCTCTCCAGGAAATTCATGGCAGATTTTCCCTTAAAAGTAAAAAACATCCCTATGAAGTAGGGATCTATCATTAGTTTTCCTAAGGTGGCACAATGTTATCTTTAGAAGTTTTCGCCAGGTGTCGCTTTTGTCCTTGATCTCAGGCATGCCCATCATGAATTCCAAATTTTCTCAATTTGATGTAATAGATACCTCTAGAGCTCATTTGGATACTCGATCATCAAGCTCTAGAATAACTAAGGAGATCAAAGAACCTTCGGAGCATTGTTGTCACTTTTCCATGTGAGTTTTGCTTTTATCGTCCTTTGCCACATTTTCTATCGCTTTTTGCTTGTTTAGTTTGTGAGAGTGATGTTTCACTTATTTTGTTGAGATACTACTAGTGTTTTAACTTTTTTTAGCTTGTAGAAGTAGTGTGTCAAGTTTTTCATTGCCTTTCCCAAGTGTCGCATGTATTACCCTATTTTTGCACTAACAGATGTCATTGCAGTGACTCTCTCCACTTGCTTCCTTCTCCTTCTGTTTGATTAATCCCTGCGCTTTTTTTACTTGCATGCATCATCACCCAATCATATCTACACTCAACATCACACCATCCTTCATATCTGCTTGATTACATGCTCCCCTTGGGCAGATCTAGGCTCCCCGTACCTGGATCTCACATTCACTTGCATGCATAGCACAATCTGGCAGCTCAAGGCCTCTACCTTGGCTTCTGGAATTGCGCAGAGGTTGTCCTAGTGATCCAAACTTAAACAGAAATGAAAAAAATTACAGATATAACCATAAATACAGAGATGCAACATAAATAACATTTCATTTCATTAATATCAAATATTGAAATATGCTTACAAACGAAATGGAAATAAGACTAGCTCGGGCAATGGTAGCTTATCTCTGAGAAGATATGTGATGGCTACATGCCTATGAACTATGTTACAATGAGGCTTGAAGGCCAATTTATTATTAAGAAACAATGTAAAACCCTAAACATCCAAAAACCTAACCCTAGGAGATGAAACGCCAAAACTATGGGCCCCATTTAGGTAAATTGGTACATCGGCTTCCTGAGGTCGTAACTTTAGCATACAATCTTCGTTTGACGTGCACAATACCTCGTTAGAAATATCCATCTAAGTAATACAACTTACGCATGTTTAAAGATTGCCTACCCATGTTGGCTTCGGTTTTCCTTAAAACTTTCGTTTAGGGCCTCAAAACGGCTCCGCAAGTTCAAGACCCGAAAAACTACAAAAAAAAATAGTAAATTGTGCTACAATTAAGGAAACTGAAAAAGTGAAAGAGACAATGGTGAGGGTCCAAGTGGATAAGGCATGTGGCCACCAACATCCACCTAGATCAGTCCTCCCCCCTTAGGAAGAAATGGTCTCCATTGTGTTGAGTGCCTTCTGCTGAACTTGGTCCATGGTGAGCCACTTACCTTGGTGCAGGAGTTGACCAGCTTTGACAACCTGATATATTTGGATCTTCTACTGGCAAACATTCTTGATCTGTGTGTCCATAATTTGATCAATTGTGGCTTGTTCCATGCAATATGGGTTTAACTTGTTGGTGTAAGTTGTTCTGCAATGTCTGATGTGTCCAGTAATGGTGGGAAGTGTGGTCGAAGGCGGTCGACATTTAACACTTGGTGCAGGCCAAGGAATGGGGGAATGTTGAGCTAAAAAGCATTGTCTCACATAGCCTTGTAATGATGTAAGGACCATATCGAAGTGGTATGAGCTTCCGATGGGCTCTGGTAAGGCATTCTTTCTGCACAAATGCAACCAAAGTTTGTCGCCCACCTGAAACTTGTGTGGCACCTGATGTTGATCATGTCATTGCCTGTACTTGGCATTTGACTTCTCAAAGATGTCATGAACCTGCTGGAAGATGTGTTGGATGTGTTCAATAAAGTCAATCGCTTTATTAGCCTCACACAATACATATGTGGATTATGTTTGTGTAGTCGCATGCAGCATGGCAACATCAATCGAACACAATGGTTGAAATCTTAGACCCACTTGAAAGGGACTGCGACCAGTAGAGCTATGGATAGTTCTATTATAATTATGTTGCACACAGGGAAGACTCTCATCCCAGGTTCATGGATCCTTGGACTTGTACATGCGGAGTATGTGCACTATCATTCTATTGATGACCTCCATCTGGCCATCAGTCTGGGGATGGAAGGCAGTCGACTTGTTGAGATTGGTGTCCAATAGTGTCCAAAGACTTGACCAGAATGTGCTCAGGAACCTGCTATCCTGATCTAATATAATGGCCCGCGAGATCCCAAAATGTACCCATACTCGTTCAAACAAGAGTTTGGTAGTTTGCTCTGTTGTGATACTCTTCTTGCAAGTCGCCAATATAGCTATCTTAGAAAATCTGTCCATGACCACAAATACACAGTCGTTACCAAGCTTGGTAGAAGGGAGGCCAAACATATAGTCCATGGAGATGGATTCCCATGGTTGGCTGGGAGTAAGCAGAGGAGTGTACTGCCTTGCTTCTTGATGGTTGGCTTGGCGATGGTGCAATCAATGCAGGATCTGATATATTTCCCAACATCTAGTTGGATTTTGGGCCAATAAAAGTACTTTTGTAGTACAACCACTATTTTCTCCTCACCAAATTGCCTTGTGACCCGACTATAGTGTGCCTCCAAAATCAACTTGGCACGCTCACTTGAAGGAACACAAAGGTGGCCTAGGTAGCATAATAATGTGTCCAGAAGGTGGAAATCGTGAACTTGCTTTCCATCTACTAGAATTTGTTATTTGGTGACGAACTCTAAATCATTTTTGTATAGTTGCAACCATCTAGAGGTCTCGTGGCTACAAGAGTGAGAACAGTAGTTAGTGTTGCAATTAGGGGTCGACTGAGGCAGTCTGCAACATTATTGGTGCTTCTCTTTTTGTATTTAATGTTCAAGTGGAATTGTTGCAGATATGTAGACCACTTCTGATGGCGATCATTTTGCAACTTCACTTGTGTTTGTATAAACTGAAGAGGTCGATGATCGGTGTGGATGACCATCTCCTTCCCCATAATGCAATGCTTCCATTATCTGTAACCCTGCATGATGGAATACATCTCTTTATCATAGGTGGGGTACTTCCAAATTTTATTGGAAAGTGTCTCAATATGATAGGCCACTGAATGCCCATGTTGGGTGAGAACATCACCAATAACATAGTCTGAGACGTCTATCTCAATTTCAAATGGTTGCTACAGGTCTGGCAGTGTGAGTACCAGTGCAGAGCAGAGTCAGTGCTTCAACTCAATGAACACCTTCTGTTGGGACTCGAACCAAGAAAACTTTGCTTTCACTCCACCCTTAGTAATCGGTCTCAAAGGCCAAGTGATATGGGAGAATCACAACATGAACCTCCGATAAAAATTTGCAAGGCCCAAAAAGGTGTGAAGCTCCATTACAGTGTTCGGGGCTAGCTAATCCTGAATGACTTGGGTCTTAGTCGGATCCACATGCATGCCATGCTCATCTAAGATGTAACCCAAATATTGGACCTGTCTCATGCCAAAGGTGCATTTCTCCAAGTTGGAATGCAGTTTGTGCTACCGAAGGGTTTGAAGGACCTGTCGAACATCTTGCAAGTGTTCTTCCTAAATCTTGTTGAAGACGAGGATATCGTCTAGATAAACAACCACGAATGAGTTGGTGAAGGGCCTCAAGATGTCATCCATTAGCCTCATAAAAGTAGCAAGGGAATTTTTCAACCCGCAGGGCATAACCAACCATTCAAAAAGGCCTTCCTTGGATTTGAAGGCGTTCTTCCATACATCTGTGGGATCTATTGGAACCTAGTGATAGCTATAATTCAGATTGATCTTGCTTAAATACTTCACCCCCTTGAGTTCCTATAGAAGATCATCAATCAGTGGGATTGGATATCTTTTCCTAACAATGACTTTGTTTAGTGCCCGATAATCAATGCAAAGCCTCCAGGTCACATCCTTCTTCTGTACAAGTACAATCAGGCTCCCACAAGGCAAGGTACTTGGTTGGATGTGCCCTTTTTGCAGCAACTCAAATTTACTACTTGATCTCTTCATTTTCCAAAATGGAGTGGTAATATATCGGCCCGTTGGGTAGAGGTTCTCAGTGGGTCAAATTGATCGAATGATTGACCTGACAGTGCAAGGGTGCCCCTGTGGGTGAGGAAAGAGGTCCTTGTATTCTTCCATGACCATATCCACCTGCTTCTGCTGCATGGGGGAACCCTTCTTGGGGGCCATGGATGTGGCTACGATCTTCCCCTTACTTTGAGAGTGAATCAGAAAGAAAACAAATTTCCTAGTCTGGGAGATGATCTTACTACATTTCTTAGTAGAGATCAAAGAGATGGTGGTAGGCATGGCTCCCTCTGGTATCCTATACAACTTACTACCCAAATAAACAATACATCACAAACTTCAAGAGCGCAAACATCACATAGTACCTCATTCGTGAAGGGCTTGATGTTGTAGGAAAAGAGGCACTGCTGGCTAACGTGGAGATCTCGTCCTTGGTGAAGCCACCCGATGGTGTATGGTTGCATATGTGTTGTAGTTAGTAGGCGTAGCCACTTCATGACCTATTCTTAAATGAGTTTCTTTTGGCTCCTATTGTCAACAATGAACTACAATACAGAACCCTTCACCCACATTTGTGAGTGGAATCGGCATTCCCCCTCCTCTAGATCTTCAGACTCAATCTTCTGGATCTTGGTGGTGGCCACAAATGCACTGGGCTCCACATCAAGGATCTGATTCCCCTTGTCATTCCCCTTGTTGAGTTATGACTCAGAGTCAGAAAATGCGTCTAACTCGAAATCCTTCAGCTCGGCCACTAGTGGATGCTCGGCCCAACACTCACTTGTGTTGTGAGTAGAGCTCTTATGGAACTCACACCACTTTCCCATGTCCTTTGTATTCTTGGTGTTGTTCTTTTCTCTGTGGTTTGGGGCTGTCTTTCCCTTGCTTCAAATTCGAAGATCCAAAGTCTCGCTTTTTCTATTTAAACTTCTGCCCAATCTTGATAGTGTATCGGTATTTCGTTCTAAGTGAGGAGATGTCCAGGAACTCCATCTCATCCTGGATGTACCTGTGTAGGCAATCACAGTACTTGAGTACCAAATGTTTCTCAGAATCCTTGATACCCAACTTCGTGGAGAGGGTATGAAAAAAATTGGTAAACTCTGACACATCTTGGTCCCTTCCCTACTGCAGTGTGGTCCACTTTATGTATTTATCCTCATAGCTCCCACCAGGGTAGTACTGATCCTTGATGGCATCTTGGAATGAATTCCAAGTGGGTGCGACCGAAAATAGTGAGGGTGTACTTTCTTCCTTCTTCTCATAGTAGGTTTCCCACCATTCCTTGACTTGGGGGGCAGCTTTGAGAAGTGCAAAAGTAATCTTTTCCCGATTGGAAAAATCATGAACATAAAAATATCCTTCTAGTAGATTTAACCATTTATCTACATCATCTGCACCTATATGACCCTCAAATATGGGGATGTCAAAGTTAACTTGTACCTTAAAGGGTGTGGCACTTCTAGAGTAACTACTGGAAGGATATGCATTGCCCTTTGGTAGCTGTTGAAGGATCTGGGCAATGTTGTCCATCATTACATTCCTTTGTCGCTCGAGGGCTTCCTCGAGCAAGATTTTGAAAGGATCTCATGCCGCCTCATCTTTCTTCTCTTCTTCCATGAGAGGCTGTTGGGATTTGTGAGGCTAGTCTTGCAAAAGTTCGACCAATTCAAGCCCTAAGTCCTTATATCTCGACCTCATTGGGAACATGCAAAGAAAAATAGAGAAATAGAATACCGCTTTGATGCCACTGATCCAAAATTAAACAGGAATGCAACAAATTATAGATATAAACATAAATACAGAGATGCAGTAGAAATAACACTTCATTTCATTAATATCAAATACTGAAATATGCTTACAAACAAAATGGAAATAAGACTAGCTCAGGTGATGGTAGCTTATCTCTAAGAAGAGATGTGGCAGCTACATTCCTTTGAACTTTGTTACAATGAGGCTCGAAGGCTTATTTATTATTTACAAACAATGCAAAACCATAAACATCCAAAAACCTAACCCTAGGAGATGAAACACCAAAACTATGGGCTTTGTTTGGGTAAATTGTTACATCAACTTCCCGGGGTCGTAACTTTGGCATACGATCTTTGTTTGATGCGCAAATTACCTTTGTTTGGTCACGGTTTTCCCAAACAATGTTGTTTAGGGCCTCAAAACGGCTCCGGAAGTTGAAGACCTGAAAAACTGCCAAAAATAGTAAATTGTGCTATAATTAAGGAAACTGAAAAACTGAAAGAGAAAGTGGTGGGGGTCCAAGTGGAATAGGTGGGTGGCCACCAATATCCACATAGATCACCTGGCCTGGCTCCGACTGCGTACTGTGCATTTCCAGGAGCCAGTCTCCCATCTTGGTCACTAAGTCCCTCCCAGGCTTTGCCCCAAACTGAACTGCACATTGTGTAGTTCTAGTCATCAAGCTTCCACACTAAATGTTGGGATTGCGCAGTCCCCACAGTCAGTCAGTCACCCTTTTCATTCAAAATCGCGCAATTCCTCTCATTAGATGCCCTTATTGCTGCTTGATCATGTTATGAAGTTAGATTTGTAAGAGTTAATATTTGCTTGCATGAGTGTCCTTTTTGTCCCATAGGTACCACATTTGTGAAGCACTTATCTCTAGCGGTCATCGTAACATGGCACGAAAGAGGATTACTTCAAGAGAGACCACTAGAAGCAGTATTGGGGAAGCAGTTGAGAAAGTGCCAGTTAACTTGCCAATATATACAGACACTCAACTGTTTGTAGAAAAGGAGTCAACACTAATATGGCAGCAACTACAACAACAGTAGCGGAAGGCGTCAATCTAGTACAAGATCAGAGAAAGAGGAATTTGTTGACATTATACAGGGAGAAACTAAGTTGCAAAGTAAAATTGCATTCAATATTCATGCAGGCTTTGGCAACATAAGCAAAAGGAAGCAAAGGACACCGACAGCAAAGCGAAGGAAGAGAAAAAGTAGAGCTTGCAGGTAGCAGAAATAAGGTTGCAGGAGACAGAGAAGAATCTAAAGGAGGAACAAGAGTTGAGAAGAAGAGAAAGAGAAGAAAAGAAGATACAGGAGGAAGAAGAAAGGCAAGGTGCAATGACAGAGCAAACAACACCCATACAGTTTGAGGAGTTAGAACAACCAACAACTAAGGTAGATAGTGAACAGATGTAGGATCAGGAAATGGCTCAACAGATTGAACAGTGGATTGAGCAGACTGAAATTGGAGTTAGAGCAAGAGCCACAGAATGACAACACTAACCCCATTCCGAGAGCACTTGAGGCCACCTCTCAACATCTACCACATCCAGTGTCAAAACCAATCCCAAGAAAACAAGGAGATGATGTCCTCATTGATGATGATTCGGTCATGGATGTGTATAATCTGTCATTTGACGAGTTGTAGAAGAATATTGTACAGGCACGAAGGAATCACTTTCTGGATGATCACACATCACCTACATTCATAAGGAAAGGGTGATTGTGCCAGACACCAAGAAGCATGTAGCTACCCTTGATGAAGCCACCTTGGCCTATGAAGGAGCAACAAGCTCCATGTCAAAAACTTGTTGGCCAAGAATGAACAACTAACAAAGAACTTATAGGAAACCAAGCAAGAGGCAGAATAATATCGAGAGTAGAGTGCATTTTTCGTAATGGCAGAGATGAGGAAAGTGATACTCGTTGTAGTATCAACACTTGAGACCACCATGCAAAACTCCATGATGAAATTGTCACGTGCACAAAAAAATTGTTTGTTTGCATGGCTTGCAGTAGCAGAGCAAGGAGTTTGTTCAAACGCTTAGGAACATACATGTTGCCATCACCCAGTGCAAGAGTGGAAAATGTGGTACAAAGGGGCCCTGCTTCACTTTCCAATGATGATGAAGCCACAGGGAGAGCTAGAGAAAGCAAAGGTTCCGATGTTGATCTAGAACTATGAGCAACTTGCTCGTTCGTCAACATCATACTAGCTTCATTGCACGGTTGTACAAGAGCTTGTATGTCATTGTATATTTTTACTTGTAGATTCAACAACTTATGTGATATGCTAAAACACAAGACAAGAATCTACTCTACTCTTTAGCAGAAACCAAAATTGATTGATGAAAACAATAAGCAGAAAAGGAAGAATATCAATTGCACATAACACAATATTTCTTTGGGGAAAGCAACTGCTAAAAACCCCAAATATCTATATTTCATTAACTATAAGATTTGAGAATAAAATACAATGCTTGTTCAACCCGAAAAATTCCTGCACTAGTACAATCTATCTCTCTGCTTCCTAGGCTGACTCTGGTCAATACTTAGCCAATTTACTAGCCTTCCAAACCCCTACTTCCTTATGATTCTTAGTCAATGAATCTAGATGAATACAATATGTTCTGCTCAACCTTGAGCTCAACCTGCACAAGTATTTTCTATCCTCTGCCTGACTAACTTCCTTTGGCCAATACTTAGCCAAATTTCCAAGCCTCCAAGCTTCCAATTCCTTTCACAAATCCTGAGATAATTAGCCTCTATTTAATGTGGAAATTCGTTCTCCATAACTGCGCAATCCAAACATAGGTCCACAACTGATTGCATGCACCATTTGTACACGTCGGAAAATTATACAACTAATAGTACATTGTCCCTAAACTCTAATCTCAACTAGGTCTTCCTCTGAACTGACATGCATGAGTTATTTATGAGTGAATCTTCAGTTAACTAGTGTGGTACTAGTGATGCATTGTTGCACTACGCCACTACTAGACCTCTATTAGTTCCTCCATCAGTTAGAACTAATTTAACTGACTATAACTCAATTATACTGAGTTATCTAATTATAACTCGAAAGAACACAACCTGGGCCCCTAAAATTTAGGGATTAGTTTAGATAGACTTCCAACTCGAGATAGACTTCCAACTCGAATTTACTGAGCCAACTAAGTGAACTTAACTTAGTTAACTGCTACAAGCTCCTATAAGAATAGAATTACAACTTAATTCTCAATTTAATTCAAGGACAAATTAAATTAGAATTTCTATATTTTATTTTTAACATTTATTATTGCTATTTTCAACACTCCCTCTCAACAAGAAAGGAATTCAACTCTATCCCGATTTGGTACCTTGGGAATGTTTTGCATGCAACGCTTCTCTTTAGTGTTGTCGCTACTCCAACTTCTGAAAAAAAACATCCATCCTGAGTCAGTATGATGCATCTGTCACTAGAGTCTCTGACTGCTACTAGCTCTTCCTCTGTCGACTGAAAACTTTGTACTTCTACTGTCTCTGCCTCTGTGTCATCTGCACTACTGTCAACTCTACTCTGCACTCCCCAGTATCTGATTGTTACTAGCCTCTGCCTCTGTCACTCTGATATCTAACTGCATCAACCTCCATTGATCCATCCTGCTACTGTGTATTGTGGACTCCCGTAGCAAGTTAATGATCCATGATACAAAACCTCTCAATGGATCCTGCCCAAGTTTTGCAACTCTTTAGACTATTTCTTCACATCACCCCACCTCTCACCTGGAGGTATGGTTGCATGTGCTCCCTATGCCCACTTGGCACAAAATTTCCCCCTACTAGAGGTTTCTTCTTGAGTGGATGTCTCCACTCAATCTCCTCTCTGCTTCTCCAATTGTGGCTGTTCCTGAGCCTGCATCTAAGGTTGCATGTTGAGAGGTAATTTATGCTCCCTCTCAACCACTAAGTCTCTACCATTTGTCTTGCTCCTCAAGGCTTTGCATACATCTTGTATCTCAAGTGCATATAGGTTATTGACTCGCACATCAATCTGTTTCATTTATCCCACCGTGACAATGTTTCCTTAAAAAAAGCTAATTTTAAATCAGCAATATCTCCCTCATCTGATATCTGATTCAGATGATTTTTTTAATTTGGGTATTTTTTCGCAATGAATCTAGATCTGCTATTTGTTTTCGAAAAAATTCAACAAAATTTTTTAATTCTGCTCTACAAACTCGCCGCCCAAAAAAATCATGCTCCTCAATCTGCCAATATCAATTATCACAACTCCTTTTGTGTCACTAAACAATGGCTCATTGATCTACCCACTAGTAGCGTTCTAACTCCATTAAGAAGTCCCCACATAGGGTCTTATGGATCTTCCTGAACTAGAGCTCCATAATTATTCTCTTCTATAATGTCTTCAGCTCTAATACCATGTAGATTTTCACTTGTATATTCAACAACTTATGTGATATGCTAAAACACAAGACAAGGATCTACTCTACTCTTCAAAAAAAACTTAAATTGTTCTATGAAAACTATAAGCAGAAAAGGAAGAATATCAATCTCACATAACACAATATTTCTCTAGGGAAAGAAACTACTAAAAACCCTGACTATGTATATTGCACTAACCAAAAGGTCTGAGAAGAAAATACAATGCTTGTTCAACCCGAACAATTCATGCACTGGTAAAATCTATATTTTTTCTTCCTAGGTTGACTCTGGCCAACACTTAACCAATTTACTAGCCTTCAAAGCCCCTACTTCCTTGCACTTCTTAGTGAAAGAATACGGATGAATACAATATGCTCTTCTCAACCTTGAGCTTAACCTGCACAAGTATTTTCTATCCTCTACCTGCCTAAATTCCTTTGGCCAATACTTAGCCAAATTTTTAAGCCTTAGAGCTTCTAACTCCTCGCACAATTCCGAAGAGAATTAGCCTCTATTTAATGTGGAATTTTCCTCTCCATAATTGTGCAATCCAAACATAGGTCCACAACTGATTTCATGCACCATCTATAAAACTCGGAAAATTATACAGCTTACATTACATTGTCCTTGAACTCTAATCTCAACTAGGTCTTCCTCTGAACCGACATGCATGAGTTATTTATGAGTGAATCTTCAATTAACTGTTGTGGTACTGGTGATGCATTGGTCCACTACTCCACTACTAGACCTCTACTAGTTCCTCCAATAGTTAGAACTAGTTTAACTGACTATAACTCAGTTAGACTGAGTTATATAATTACAACTCCAAAGAACTCAACCTAGGCCCCTAAAATTTAGGGATCACTCTACATGACTCTAGATAGACTTCCAACTCAAATTTCCTAAGCCAACAAAGTCAACTTAACTTAGTTAATTGCTACAAGTTGCTATGAGGATAGAATTACAATTTAATTCAAGGAAAAATTAAATTAGAATTTCTAGATGTTATTTTTAACATTTCTTCTTTTTATTTTCAATAGTCACGATGAGAATGCACATGATCCCATCAATCGGTTCCCTCAGCAAAGCTAAACACAAGAACTAAGTCCAACTAGAGATTGATGAGTACATGGAGCAGCTAAGGCAAGAGGCCACCAGGGATGACTTGGAATTGAGCACACATAACATCCATAAGTACATTGGTGGTCCTGTCATGGTCAACACCATGTTGCATATGCTTCAAGATGAGTTGGAGATAGGTTCCAAGACCATTTACCAAGAAGCTATGGAAGCAAGATTCTGCTATCAGAAAGACACCATCAAGCAGTTTTGGGACATCATCACACAGTACCAAGCTTGGCATGAATACATGACTAAGAAGCATCAAGTGGGGGTTTCCGAGTTGGTCTTTCCCCAAACTTTAGAGTCATAGTGTTTTGTCTTGATAGGTTGTCTCTAGCCTATTTTGTCTCACATGGATACATGTGGAAAATGCATATTTTTGTAAATATGTTGTAAGTGAAATTCCAAGTGTCATTAGTGGAATGTGAACAGTCACTATGTAATGTAATGAGTTATTTGTAAAGAAGTTGAAGAGTCATGAGGCTAGTCAAAGAGTCACAAAGGGGAATGTCAAGGGTCACCCCACCCTTTGTTATAAATAGAACATCATAACTCATAAAACAAGCTTTTGGCTAGGCTTAGGCTTAGAGAAGACTGGGAGACTTGGGAGTATTATCACGAGCCTTGGCTTCTCCACAGCGTAGAGCGAGTATACTTCTTTGGAGGAGTAGGTATTCATGACTGTAATGTTCCACTATTGGGGCTAGTGGTTGTCAATGGTGTATGTATGGATGGAACTTTCACTTATAATAATATAATTGAGCCAACATGTTTTCATGCATATGTTTCTATTGTAGTTGGACTATTCTGGTTGCATTAGCAACCTATGTTGTTTAACTTACACATTTGCTTATGAAATATTTTGTATGAAATTGTATGAATCTGCTTGAAGGTGTGTTGTTGGATTAACCCATCACTTCGTTTTGTGGACTATTTCGCATTTCATCTTGTGATGGCATTTTTCTTGTGTGTTCCTTTCAGGATGTGTATTATTACAAACTTCTAAGGGGCACATTTCATTTTCACCTCTGTGTGTTAGAACCCCCATGCATCTCACTTGACTTGTTGCAAGGTCACACACTTGCTTCAGACCAAAGTCATCATACTTATCTTTGCACGCTACCGCGGTCAAGGCACTACACTACCACCCCTACTCCAAATGGTCTGAGGTCTAGTTAGGGCTTCTTACCAGAATATCCCCTTGAATGTTGGTGGGTTCAACACCGTCTACATACCTAATAGATGATAATGCAACAAATGATATAAGGGAACAATGCTTCATAGTGATTCTAAGGTAAGTATGAGACCCCTATACTTAAATCTATTGTTTACACCTACAAATTACATATTTGTGATATGTTTGATGAAATTTTTGTCATGGATAGTCAGGGTCGGGTTAAGGGCTTGTTCAAGAATTTGCATTTGCATCATTGTTTCCTTGTTATCTTTATGTTCTAAAGGTGTCATTCAATTCTGGGTAGTGACCTAAGCTCTGGGCCTGAAAAATAGCTCAAATCTCGGGGACGTTGGCATATCACTGAGAAAAATAGTCCTTGGACGTTGGCATGCCTTGTCATGAGAGTGTCCAGAGCCTCCTAGATGTTGTCATGCCCATAACATGGGAGCGTCCAGAGATCAAGTGGTAAAAAACCTCAGTTGGACCCAAGGGCTAGCTACTTGAGTGGTTGGGATGGTTCTTGGGAGTCTTGTAGCTTATTTGGAAGGTCTGTATGTTGTGTTTTCATTGATTCCACTTCCTTAAGGTCACATAGGAGGTTGAATCCAATCATAGTAGCCTCTTATCACATGTTTACCCCAATTGGTTGGTTACTTGGGTAGATATGGGAGGAGGGTGTTATAGAGTGGTATCGGAGCATGGTTCACCCCTCGGACTAGATGGGCAGTGTGTTGGTCATGAATTCATGTCATTTGCACATGTGTTAATCATCCTTGTGGTCTATCTGTTTGTTGCATATTCATGGTCTTGGTCATGGTTGTAGTGATGTCCATGTGAATGAGGATGTTGTTGTTATAAAGTATGTCATCATGAGTGTATAATTGGTTACATGTTGTTTATGCTTGGGTATTGTCAATGTACATTGGTATGGTTGTGTTTTCATGCATGAGGTGATGGTATGTGTAGTTGATATGGTCATGCATTGATGATTGAACTCTAGTTGGACTGATGGTTACATGGTTATGTGCTTATATTATATGTATATATGTTGTCTTGAATATGTTGTACATGTAGTACGTTGATTGGTTGTTCTTGCAAATGAGATATCCTCGCTGAATTTTTCTAAGGTACGTTAGTTTTTTTTTATTTGGTTTAGCTGACATAGTATGCCTTGCAAGAAAGAGAACAAATGACTAGCAAGATGGTAGACTACAAAGACTCTCCCTATGAATTAGATGAGCAGCGTGGTGTTGGGCACTCTTATCATTTGGAAGACGCATTGAGAAGCTTGAAGGGATAAATAAGGCGTTGTAGGGAAAATAATGACCATACCATGCAGGAACAAGAGAAACAAGCATAGGTTAATGCTATACTCCTTCAAAGATTGTCAGAATTGCAATGACAAGGGCCACTTTGGATCATCCATGGAAAGGAGGATAGAACTAATGGGGCATATGGTAGTAGGTCTCATGGTGGTCACATTTCAAACAGAGATGATGCTATCAGAGATGGAAGGTTGTTGGATGCTCCAGATAGGAGAGGTGATGGATACAGGTACTATTCTAGCTCTGGTTCTTATAAGCATCATGATCGTCATCATTATCATCCTTATAGGAGGAGTGATAGGGGATACTTTCCAGATGAGTTTAAGAAATCAAAGCCACCTACTTTTGATGGAGATGTGAAGAAGCCAAAAGATACAGAGGCTTGGATACTTGGGATGAACAAATTCTTTGAGTTGCATGACTACACAGATAATATGAAGGCCATAATAGTTATCTTCAGCCTAAGAGGTAAAGCAAACATCTGGTGGGGATATGTGAAGCGGGTTAGAGACATCAAGACAGATGACTTAACTTGGCAAGAGTTCAAGAGGCTTTTAGGAAGAAATACTTTTTAGAAAGGTACTACTACAGTAAGGCCAAAGAATTCTATGAGCTAAAGATGGGATCAATGACAGATGAAGAGTACACTACTAAGTTCCTAGAGCTATTGAGGTATGTACCATATCTTAAAGATGAGAAGGCTAAAGTTTATTGATTTTTCAGTGGATTGCCATTATAATTTAGAGATTGGATTGAGTATGATGAGCCTTGGTCACTTGAGGAAGTTATTGGGAAATTGAAGCATTGCTATGAACAGTCAAAGTGTAAGAATGAATCTCAACAAGGATGGAAAGGAAAAGACAAAGGTAAAGGTAAATGGTAGTGGAAAAGAGAAAGTCCTTAGAATGCAAATGAGAAAGAAAATGTGGCACCACAAAAGAGTTTCAATGCAGCTAGACAGGGACATGGGTCACAACAACAACATAGAGGTGAGGGTACTAGTCAGTTGGAGTGTTGGATATGTGGTAAGGAGCAACTTAAGAGAGATTGTCCACAGAATTGAGGTGGTAGGCCTCAGATATATAGTCCGCAGGAGGCACAGACTGTTGGGGATGTTGGTTAGAGTGTTCCTCATATTTATGCAACATTGGTTAATAAACAGGCAGACCATCATGCACATATCATTGAGATGGACGGTAAGCTTTGTGATCAAGTTATTTTTATTTTGATTGACCCTGGATCTAATTATAGCTACGTTAGTCCTGAATTGGTGGATAAGTGTGGTTTGAGTAAGAAATTGCATGTAGAATATTGGTTAGTACAGTTGGCTACAGGTACAAAGAAGCGAGTTCTTCATTGGGTAAGAGCTTGTGCATTTGATTTGAATGGTATGTCTATCACAGCACATTTGAATCCATTATCATTGGGATCATACAATATGTTATTGGGCATGGATTGGTTGTATCTTCATAGAACCAAGGTGGATTGGTTGTAACTTCATAGAACCAAGGTGGATTGTTATGACAAATCCATTGAGTGTGTGGATGAAAATGGGGAACCGAGAGTCTTACAGGGAAAGAAGAAAGTCACATCAGTTAGGATGGTGACAACTATGCAGGCAAAATGTAGTTGCAGAAAAGGGTTTATGGTATTCACAGTGCACATTTTTAGTGACAAAGGTAAGGAAGTTGAGGATGCGGATGTTTTTAGTAGGTACATAGTTCTACAACACTTTCAGGATGCATTTCCTTAGGACATTTCAGAGTTGCCACCTCACAGGGAGGTAGTCTTTTCTATTGAGTTAGTGTTAGGGGAAGCTCCAGCATCAAAAGCACCTTACAAGATGAGCACACTTGAGTTGGTAGAGTTGAAGTTGTAATTGAAGGAAATGTTGGAAAAGGGATACATTAGGCCAAGTGTATCACCTTGGGGAGCACTGGTATTGTTTGTGAAGAAGAAGGATGGTACTCTCAGATTATGCACTGAATATAGGTAGTTGAACAAAGTGACTATCAAGAATAGGTATCCATTGTTGATGAGTGATGTCTTGTTCGATTAGTTGAAGGGAGAAGTAGTGTTCTCAAAGATTGATCAGAGATCTGGATACCACCAGGTATGCATAAAAGAGGAGAACATTTACAAGACAACTTTCTAGACCAGGTATGGGCATTATGAGTTTGTTGTAGTTCCATTTGGTTTGACTAATGCTCCAACTACATTTATGTGCTTGATGAATATTGTGTTGCATCTGTATTTGGATAATTTTGTTATTGTGTTCATTGATGATATATTGGTATATTCTAAAAATCAAGAAGAGCATGTCGAGCATTTAGCAGCAGTGTTGAGGTTTTTGAGAGAGCATCGGTTGTATACTAAGCTCAGCAAGTGCAGTTTCTTTTAGACTGGGGTACACTACTTGGGACATGTTGTCTCCAAGGAGGGCATTGCAGTAGATCCAAAAAAGATAAGGGCCATCATGGAGTGGGTAGCTCCTAGGAACGTGGATGAGGTGAGATCTTTCATGGGGTTTGTAGACTATTACAGGAGGTTCATCGGGAACTTCTTACAAATTGCTTATCTTATTACATCATTGCAAAGGAAAGGTAATAAGTTTGAATGGACAGAGGAGTGTGAGGCCAGTTTTGAGCAACTTAAGCAGTTATTGACACATGCACTAGTGTTACATATTGCAAATCCAGACAAGGAGTTTGTAGTATATCCATATTCTTGCAAGAGGGGACTTGGTGGAGTCCTTATGTAGGATGGACATATGGTATGCTATGAGTCATGATAACTGAATGAGCACGAGCAGAACTACCCAATACATGATCCTGAGTTAGTAGTGATCATACAAGCATTCAAGATGTGGAGGCACTATCTTCTTGGTAGGAGGTTTATACTGATGAGTGATCACATTGGGTTGAGGTATTTGTTTGACCAACCAAATATGAATGCCCGACACGCTAGATGGTTGGCCACGATTAGTGAGTTTGACTTTGAGATCAGGTACATCAAAAGAAAGGAGAATGGGGTGGAAAATGCTCTTAGAAGGCGGGTACAGGTAAATCACTTAGCAGCTATGAGATCCTATGAGATAGACTTACAAGATAGGATCTTGCAGGCAGGTCAGAAAAATGTCAAGTATATGGAGATTGTGCATAGGTTGCAGTAGAGTAAGGGTATAGGTACAGGTACAGGTAGTAGTATAGGTACAAATACATGTAGTCGTACAGGTGCAAGTGCAGAGGATGTGGACTATTGCCTTACAGAGGATGGATTGGTTAGATTTAGGGACAAGATATATGTGCCAGACAATAGTGATCTCAAGAAGGTGATCTTGAGGGAGTTTCATGTGAAACCATATTCAGGCCACCTAGGCCGTCAGAAGACATTGACCGCAGTGAAGAAATTTTATTATTGGATGAACCTGAAGAGGAACGTAGTAGAGTTTGTGTCTAGGTGTCTTGATTATCAGCGCATGAAGGCAAAGTGTAAACATCCAAGTGGACTGTTACAGCTGATTGCGATTCCATAATGGAAATGGGAGGTCATTTCCATGTACTTTATCACAATTTTGCCAAGGACAGTGAGACAAAATTATTCCATCATGGTAGTGGTGGACAGCTTGACAAAGTTAGTGCACTTCATTGCAGTGAAGCCTACATTCTCAGCTAGTGATATAGCACATGTATTCATTAGAGATGCGGTCAGATTGCATGGAGTTCCAAATAATATTGTGTCAAACAGGGATGCAAAGTTCACTTCCAAGTTTTGGAAGGATTTGTTTGCAGGTTTGGGTACAGAGTTGGCCTTCAATATAGCTTATCATCCGTAGACAAATGGAAAAACTAAGAGGGTCAACAGGATATTGGAGGATATCTTGAGGATGTATGTGGTGCACCAGTAGCGAAAGTGGGAAGAGTATATTCCATTGGTAGAGTTCTCTTATAACAATGGGTATCAAGAATATTTGAAGATGAGTCATTTTGAGGCATTGTATGCATGAAGCTGCAATAATCCCATCAATTGGAGTTATCCGGTTAACAGGGTGTTGATTGGACCAGACATGTTGGTTGAAATGGAACAAGAAATGAAAGTTATAAAGAAGAATCTATAGGTAGCACAGGATAGGCAGAAGACCTTTTCAGATCAGAACAGGTTGTTTAAGGAGTTCCAAGTTGGGGAACAAGTGTACTTGTGCATCAAGCCGAAGAAGAGCTCCTTATGGATTGGATCATGTGCCAAGATGGCACCATGGTTTTGTGGACCCTTCAGTATTATTGAGAGGATTGTGCAAGTAGTTTATCGCCTTACAGTGCCTCTGAAAATCAAAGTCAATGATGTTTTCCATGTTTCATTGCTTGAGAAGTATGTTAAAGATGTTGATCATGTGATTGACTGGTTTGTATTGTAGGTGGAACCAAATGGAGAATTCTAGCCGGATCCTTAGTGTATATTGCAGAAAAAGGTGCTCATGCTTCAGAATCGAGCAATAGAGCAAGTTAAAGTGCAGTGGAAGCACTTTGGGCCAGAGGAAGCTACATGGGAGATGGAAGATCAGATGCAGGATATGTATCCTTCATTGTTTACCGGTTGAGGCAAAGCAATTTTGGTATCGTGTTTTGGTATATATTTTGGTACATGTTTGATGATGTTTTCGTATATGTACATATGTATATGGATGTAAATACCACCATTAGCTATGTCATAAAGCTCCAATAAGTGGTATAGTTTTCATGTCATTATGATGTTATGCTTGTTATGTTGTCATGTTGGTTTGCTTCTGATCATGGTGATCATTATAAATACTGCTTCGAGCTATGCTATAAAGCTCCATGGGCAATATGTTTGTTTTTTAGTGGTTTTGTTGAGGGTGATCATTATAAATATCTGAAGCTTTCCCTGAAGAAATGGCTCTTGAAACCCTAAAATGAGAGTCATCGCCCTTATGGAACTCAAAACCATGATGATCGCATGTTGCACCTTGTTAATCTAGCGATGGAATCACTCTTTTCTTTCTCATACCCGTAATGGTCTCAAAAAGAAAATTTTCCCAAACACGACGAGAAGCTTCGTGATCTAGAAGCTTCAAGAGCGGCTAGCTTGAGGTGGTTCTACATAGATGAGGTCGAATCCTCCTAATTTGACCTCTTGATCTCATCCCTATGAGCTACCTCCTTGAGATGTGGGCCTAATCCTATCTTTGGAGGAGGCCTAACTCCCTCTCCCAGCCTATAAATTCCCCCTCTACCATTCCCAAATGGTTGATCTATGTCCATTTGCACCCCTATGCTAAGCTTGTGCTTAGAGGTTATTCATTAGACTTGGATAAGGAGCATTGTAGAGTTTCTTGGCTTGGACTTGAATTACCACTCAAGGAGAGCCTTTCAACATCAAGGCTATATTTGTAAGCTTCCCCTCTATTCTTTAAATAATAATACAATTGTTGGTTCATCTTCCCAAAACATATATGTTCATGTATGTATTGGCTTGGCATTCTCTTTTAATTTGTACTGGATTACATTAGTTGCATTTTGAAAAAGAGAAAAAAATCATCATTATATCTTTAAGGAAATTTTGCTTTAAGATTTGTTTCGACGTTACACTTAATTATCATATGAAATATTAGATTATATATTTTGCATTTATCATTTGAAGATTGTTATGGATGCATTTTTTCATTTGGTTTGATGCATGATTTGAGTGATCTTCTTCCCTACATAGATAGCTTTCATCGAATTGAAGGATTTCTTATCATCATCTAGTTTGCATTTTAGGAAGAGGTAACATCGTTAAGGCCTTGTAATTGAGACATAATTACAAGATCAACTTTAAAATCTATCAATTAACCTAAGGAGCATTTGAAACATTGTAGATCATATCTAGTGGTCTAGGTTAGAGACATGTTCTGACGTCTTAAAAACTTAGCAGTTGTCATTTGCTTCGGCATTAGACAACACTAGCATGGACTTGTGCTCCCCATATCGTTGCGTATATCAAGGGAGACCCCCCTAGGTTGCAATCCTTTATCCGTAGGAAGCTAAGTCTGTTGTCATGTAAACGTGATACATTGAACACAACATTCAAGGAGATTTCCTGCAAGTAGGACAAGTCCATGGTCAATTTATCTGCTAGGGTGTATATTGCAATTCATGGTTACTTGATACTCCTTTACCTAGATTCACCTGAGCGGTCATTTGATCTTTTCTGACTCTCTAAGTTTGAAAACATCATCGAGAACCTTGTCCTTCCAAGCTTGTAAAACTATTGAAAGCGACAAGAGTCACATTTTCGCCCTTTTATCTCCTCTAAAAAGATGAAAAGGCAATGTTTTTGTTTCTAAAAATTTAACTGCCCACAATAAACATGTCGATCCTGTTATCATTCCTCTAGATCTCCAAGGCTGAGGAAGAGTCCAGCTGAGGGAACCACAAACCAATCTTTTAGCTTGGTAGCTAGTCCTACCAAGCTGGAGAGGGCTCTCTCCAAAGGATCACAGCCAGGAGGGTTGGATAGATTAGGGTTTTAGGCTAGATGTAAAGTGTAGGGGATTGTTTGATTTGATTTTGGTTGGGTAGTCACAAGGATGGGTGATTTAGGTTAGAGGGACTAGGTCAGGGCAAATGAGATATGATTGCTGACATTCAAAGGGGCAACGTAGGTATGAATTTTAACACTTAAAAGGTGATTGGATAAGATTTTTTAAGACTAATGAGAAGTTATGAAGAGCATAAGAGATGTGTTCTTCCTAAACTGAGGAAAAATGGACAAAGTATGATAAATTACCCAAAACAGAGCATGAGCAAACATGTATTATGCCTATCAACTTGTAAATTACCATATAACAGACATGGAATGGTTTATGAACTGATAAAACATCCATACAAATGATCACAAAGAAGAAACAATGCTAAAAATTCATACCACATGTATCCCAGAAAAATAGCTGCAACTCATCTAATGAAAATTGCCAAAATCCGATACAATACTCTTTGATCACTAGTACAGCATCCCACTGAATCCAACCTGTAAACTGACTAAGAAAATACATAATATAGGCCAACAACCAACTCATCCTAGGCTCAGGGATCGAATCCATGGGTGGAGGAGCAGTTGCAAGAAAGGATGAACTGATAGTTGGAGTGTAGGGTGGTCTAGCAAACTGATTCTTTACATACCACATTGACCATATAACTAATGTATCTACCCTAAGTAAAAGGAAAAACTTGATAATTACATCCTCCAAATCAACAACATAGGAAAAAATTGAATTTCCCATAGATAAAAGTCAACCTGGAATGAAACAGTGAAAATTGTGGAAAATTGTCAAACGTGCAGCGACCCTGGTAAACGCGCAACGTCCTTTTCAAGCTGACCTTTTATGGCCTTCTAGATGTACAAATATATCCTAGGATAGCTCATTGGAAATATTATCCTGTATATCTTCCAAAACAGCCCTTGTTTTTCAAAATGGGCTTCATTTACCTCCCCAAAATTGCAATCTCCCAAAACTACACAAACGCGCAGCGACCTGCGTGCAAAAATGAAGTGTTCTTTTGCAGGACACTTTTAGAGGTCTTAATCAACTCCAAATTGAGTGCATGATATCTCATTGTAAATATATTTTTGTCTAGTTATCATTTGATGCATCAAGCAAGTCATTTGGACACTCCATATAGAATAAAAAATGATTTTTCCAAAGTCACTCCAGAAGTGCAACAACTCTCATGTAGCAACTGTATTTTTGACCTTTCGCTAAAACCATGACACTTGTGTAAAACGTGAAGGAGGTTTTTCATCCTTGGCCTATGATGGACAAAACCCTCTCTCACGTTTTCTAAATTCATCCCTGTTTGGTCTAAAACATAGTTTGAAAAAAACACGAGCCCTATGTGTGGCAAATGATTTGTCCCTTGGAATGATTTCTTGAAAAATGATGGAGACATGATGTCTATGAGTTTGGAATTACCTCCCTTATGCCTCCTCTACTCAGATGTCTTTGAATTCCATATCCAACCCTAGCTCAATGGGAGAGGAAATTAGGGTTTAGTGTAGGCAAAACAAGGGATTTGGGAAATTTAGAGGAATGAAGGGAATTAAAGGGGATAGGGGGCTTCTAAATTCTTAGGAAAATTTTGTGAGGTAGGGAGGGATGTTAGGAAGTAGAGGAAACTATAATTTCAAGGATTGAGTGAGGGGAAGGGGTCCAAAATGGCAAAACACATTCCTAGTCTAGAAAAGTGTCAAAAGCATAGCAATAGGCTAGGATTTGCAGAAAAATGATGATTTTGAGGGATAGGAGTTATGGAAAGTGTTTAGGAGGGTATATTAAGGATAGGGGAAGGTGCAAGAGCATCGAGATACAAGTTGTATTTATGATTTAACCATGGAGGTCATGAAACCAAGAAAAATGCCCTCAAAACCCTAGGTGAGGGAAATGAGAGGAATGGGCATGGGAAAAGGTCCAAGGAGGTAAATTAAGTGTAGATGAGTGAGATATCGATGGATAAGAGTGTGTTAGGGCCTAAATCTACCTCAGGTTGAGAAAGGCATGTCTAGGGTAACATCAAACCACGCTTAACCTGGTAACTAGCCCTACCAGATCGGGAGAGGGCTCTCTCCTTGTCAATCTTAGGAAAATATGGCAAATGAGGCTTGAGATGACTAATATAAAGACTAATTTTAGGCTAGGTATATGCTCAGAGGAGTTTGATTGAATTTATGTTGGTTTGTTGGATCAAATGTGAAAGGCAGTGTTGGGTCCGGGAAATGAACTCAGCCTTGCAGAGGTTTCTGTGGGGCGAGGTAGGCAAGTGCTTTAGTACTTCAAATTAGGTGTAATGGTGATTCTTGAGATTGGTGAGGAGTTGGAGAGGGCATGAATATGTCATGAGTCCTCTTCAAACAGTAGAAAACGTGAAAAACTAAATGAACCCTAAGGTAGAGCACTGCAACATCAATGATTTCTACCTTTATACTTGATTCATTTAGTTAAGCTGAAAAAGGGAGAGATAGTGGCACACATAAACACATGAGAACTTGAATTACAGAAGGAGAAACAATACTAAATCACCTTTCCACAAGAATCCCACAAAATGCTGCAAACCCTAGTATATTTCCTTGCCAAACTGCAGAGATGAATGTACAATGATGCTCAAAGCTTTCACAAGAGTCCAACCTTTACAAATGACTGAAAAAAAATACATGATATTACCTCAAAACCACCTGTGCTATCCATCAGGGGTTGAATCCATGAGAAGAGGGGTGGTTTCAACCATATCTACACTAGGAACACAAAAATAGGTAATGGAACAACTTGCCTCTAAAACCTAGGAAATTGATTCATTCAACTCCAAACCACCTACAACTGTCTACCTTATCAAGAAAAATTTTACATCATAGGACATAATTTTACATCATTTCAGCTCATGAATTGACCATAAGAGAGAAAAAGTCAAATTAGAAGAAAACTAGGTGAAAAACAGAGTTTTTGAGCAAAATTGGCACTTTTTTATCCTGTGCGTAGCGCCACTTTTTCTGTGTGTAGCGCTTTTTCCCAACTAAATTTGGAGGCCTTCCCCTTCACCAAATTTGCTCCCAGTTGGCTTGTTAGAAAGGTATGTCTGTCTACTTTCTATAACAAGTAGAATTTGGGAATTTGGTGCCCATTTTTCCCTCCAAAAATCAGTTCTCCCAACACTACTTCCTGTGTGGCCAAAAAGTGGCAGAGAGGGCATTTTTGAGGTGTTTTTGGCCCTTTAGGTGGCCCAAAACTTGTCAAAATTTCCTAGTATTTCTAGGCATGCATAAATTTTCATAAGGAATCCAAAAATGTAAATTTTTCTTCCAAAGGAGGTCCCTGTCAAAAGCGAGCGCCAAGTGGCGTTACGCACCTGCCAGAAAAGCCTGTGTTAAAAATTTCTATGCGTAGCGCCACTGACTCTGTGCGTAGAGCCGTTTTCATATCAAGTGTTAGAGGCCTTCCTGGTGTCCAAATTGGGTTAAAAATATCTAGTTGGAAATATTATTGAGTCTACTTTCCAACACAACTTGAATTTTTAAATTTGGAGTTTATTTGCCCTATCAAAAGTCAAATCTGCCAAGACTGGTCAAAATGTGCAAAATGAGGTTGCCTAAAGGAAGAGTGTTGTTGCAGTCAACTTTTGAAGGTGTTCTTCAACTCCAAATTGAGCTCATGGTAGCTCATTGGAAATATATTTGTGTCTAGTTATCATTTAACTCATCAAGCAAGTCATTTGACCAACCAAGCTAGGAGAAATCTTGATTTTCCCAAGGTCACTTCATAGGTGCATCAATTCTCCTGAGACAACTGTATTTTTGACATTTCTCTAAAACCATGAAACTTGTGTAAAACGTGAAGGAGGTTTTTCTTCCTTGGTCTATTGTGGACAAAAAAATCTCTCATTTTTTCCAAATTCATGTTTTCTTGCTCAAAAACATCATTTGAGTAAAACCTATCCTGATATGTGGAACAAGGGATTTGTCGAAATGAAGGGGATAAGGGGCTTCTAAATTCTTGAGAAAATTTTGGGAAGTAGGGAGGGATTTTAGGAAATAGGGGAAAGTGTAATTTCAAATATTGAGTGAGGAGAAGGGGTCCAAAAGGGAAAAACACAGGCCTAGCCTAGAAAATTGCCAAATTGTAGCAAGAAATTAGGGTTTGTGGGAAAATGAGGAATTTAAGGAATATCAATGATGGAAGTGTTTAATAAGGTACATTAAGGATAGGGGAAGGTGTATGAACATAAGGACACAAGTTTTGTTTATGATTTGACCATCCAAGAGAAATTACCTTCAAAACCATAGAAGAGGGAAATGAACCTTACCTAGGCACAACTGAAGCATGAACAAGGTGTAAAATGACCCATTGGAACCTGACATGATGATGAAAACCCTCTGAATGATGGTACACTTAGTTGAATGGTGACATGAACCTCTTGGGAAGAATCACTGACAATTTCATCATCCCTCTCATATGTTGAATCTGTTTCCATGCTTGCAAATGTGGAGTGTAGAATGATAAGTATGAAGAGATTTTTTTTTTAAGTATAGGGTGACTATTGTTTCTCTTTTGGGGATAAAAGGGTTGACTGATAGTATAAGTGCAAAGGAGGGTTTTGATGATGGAAATAGAGTTAATAGGGTTTTAGGGAATGATAGGGTTTGAGAAATGAGAATTAGGGTTTGGGGAATAGTGGGAACTATGTATAGGGCTTAGGGTTTGGTGATAGGGGGTAAGATGAGTGTCAATGGGAGAGGGAGAGAGGAAGGGAATAAGTAAAATTTGGTGGAGGGGGATGGGATGTGGGAAAATTATGCAAGGGAGTAAAAACAACAAGAATGACGAAAACTACAAAACCCTAGATAGTTTTGTCAAGGAAACTTTGAAGCAATTAGGGTTTGATTTTTCACCATTGAAAACACCATCAAGGATGAAAAAACCTCTTACTATGGCAAATGGGAGGATGTACTTACTTGAACAGATGTTATTTGCAAAATTTATAGGCTTGGAAAATCGATGGAATGAATTTTGAGCTTGGCTGACTCGTGTGTTGTGCCAATGCCCAGGTGCGTAGTGCCTGGCAGCTGTGCCACACCCGTTGAAAATCCTTTGCAATTCCTGTGCCCGGTGCGTAGTGCCTGGCAGGTGTCCCGCGCTAGTGCCTAGGTGCGCCACTCCAAGAAAAATAAAACTTGAATTTTGCTGCAAATTTTGTCCTTTCTCTCCTCAAATCGATTGTCTTCTTGTTCTCTCTCACCTTTAGCACAAATGAAGTTTTCTAACACAAATGATCCCTTTATATACAACTAACTTTAATTTTTCATTTAGAAAACCCACTTTCTAAAGTTGCTTTTCACTTTGCTTTTAAAAACCCTATTTCTGCAGTTTGGCTCTCTGTTTTGTCATTTGATAGACTGATGCTTGGATTTTCTTGTCTCTTTGCAGTAGCTGGAGTGCTGGAGTTTGGCAAGGTGACCCAGGGCTGCAGATGATGCTTTATTACATATGAAAACACTAAAATTACATGAAATTTTTACATGGAATGGAAAAGCCCTGTTTTCACCTCAAAACAGAGTTTTGAGGTAAAAACCATTTATGGATCAAATCATCAGTAGAATTTGTGATTTTATGAACTTATTAAACATCCTCATGTGCCTGTTGACCTCTTATTGAGATTTTGAAGACCATGGTGACAAAACCCTAAACCTAATGAGACCTAAAAACCCTAAAATGACTTCTGCAAATAAAATGAAATAAAAATGACAGCAGATGACTTGTGCATGTGAAAATAGGCCAGCAAATGAAAGGCACGAGGGAAATTGACAAAGAACCACTACCATCAAATGATCCATGACCTAATGGAGTGCAACTAATCAGATGAGACACCTAACATGTATGCAAAAAGAGAAATTTTGATCACTAATGGAGGGATGAAGATACCAACACTAACAAAGTGAAAATGAACCTTCCTTTGGTCTTTGATGGCCTTTATACCTTGTTTAGATTTTCAAAATTAGTCTTGGGACCCACTTTTTCATTCTCAAACTTAACTTGTATTTTACAATTTACCTTTGAACTTGATCTTCTAATTTGATCTTCTTGGTGGATTTTGAAACATAATGACTTTGAAACTCTTCCTTTTGGATGATGGAACTTTGAACTTACAAAACTTGGAACCATGAGAATTATTACATATTAAAACCATAAAATTACATTTTTGCTTGAATATTCAAATTACAAACTATTTTGCTGATGAAATCTTGTTTTAATCTTACTCCTTCGCTTGTTGCTCTTTTATGTAGGAGATGGTGTTTTAGTGGACCTTGGAAAACCTAAGACCTAATGGAGACATTTAATGGTTGTGACCATGATGAAAATGACTGTCATGATGAAGACAAGTCATGACTAATGGTATACTTCAGCAAAAGGTGAAATGAGCCAGCAAGGGGTAAATTTCTAAAAGGAGTAAAGGAAACCCTAATTCAACCTTCAGTGACCAAATTTTTGCATGATGACCTAGTGGAATGACAAAATTTCAGACGAGACTCTAATATGATATAAAAGAGAGACTTTGATCACTGGTGGCAATATGAAAATAATGACTCTAACAGATCCCAAGTAGTTGCTTCTTAGACCAATTTGAGTAATTTCATGTTAGTTTCAAGATTTTTAAAGCCCTAAACAATTTTTTCTTTCCTTTTTTGTTGTTGGAAGGAAGCCATCATGGTTGAACCATTAATTCCATCTCATAGTTCCACTTCGTTGTCTGATACTGAAGGGTCCTCCCAAGGATTTCATCTGGAGTATTCAACCTTTGTCTTCTCATCTGCCTCCATCAGATTCCTGGTCACCTCAAGAATCTAATCCAGATTCCTCTGATAATCCTATCCAGACCCCCGAGAGCTCGCAAACTCCTAAAAGTCCACAAAGGCTAGTTGTTTATCCACTGAACCCATTGTTGTATCCTGTTGTGATATCTCCTCAACGCCCTTACAATCTGTATGATCAGCCTGGTATTCATTTTGAGTTATCTCCTTGTACATATCTGGTTCCTCTTCACCAGTTGTTTCCATCTATGGAGTTAGAAGGCGAAATCCCAGTCTCC
Source organism: Pinus taeda (assembly GCA_000404065.3). NCBI lineage: Eukaryota > Viridiplantae > Streptophyta > Pinopsida > Pinales > Pinaceae > Pinus > Pinus taeda. Next base: position 89,982 of record APFE030743825.1, read on the forward strand.
TTGCCAGGTCATTTGGAAGTTTTCGCTACCCATACTCCTCACATAGATGATGAGCAGGGATATGAGTTCCCTCTAGAAGGCTTTCCTTATATAGGAAGAGTCTCTTACAGGTTTTCCACAAACTCATTAAAAAAAAGGAAGAGTCTCGTCTCTCTCTTATCCTGAGACTAGTGGACCCATGTTGTCGCATGGATATACCACTTTAGCTCATCTAGTTTCGTGCACTGCCTCGTCATTATATCAGAACCCCATCCGGTCTTCTAACGCTATGCCTACATTAGGTCCGTTCATTCAGAACACAACCTCTCGACCAATTGTACAAACTGCAATCATTTCAGTTATCATTCAACCTACCATTATGTCTCAACCTATTTCATTGTTTCAAACGACTCTCTCGGTTCAATTGATTGTCTCAGGTGAGGTCTTAGTAAGTTCTTATATCCCTCCATCAAGTGGACAAACTGTGCCACCACCTGGGGGGCACGATCCAAAAATTCCTCTCATGTCAGGTGAAACCAGTGTGAGTGGATTACAAACTCACATGGTTGGAATGAATCGACCCTTTCATGGCACCATTCCTAACCCTATTGGTCCATCCGGGTTAGGGAACGTCCAATACCAGTAGCCATATATGGCTTAGGTCCCATTCCAACAGCCTTATATCCCATATGGTTCGCAAGCCTTGGTTAATCCACCTTGCATTCCTCAAGTTGGACCTTATGTTTAGCGTGGTCAACCTGCTATTCCTAGTGGATATGGCCATATCCAATTAGGGAACTATTAATACCATCAGGGTATAACCCCAGGAGTTGTTCAACTACCCTTGCAGCAAGAAGGAAAACCTTTGCAGCAATAAGGGAAATCTTTGTAGCACCAAGGGCAAGCATTGCAACAGCAAGGAAAACTGCTACAACCGCAAGGGAAACCTTTGCAACAGTCGCAGCAACCTTTGCAGCCGCAAACTCAGTTTGTGCAGTAGTCCTCTCAACCTTTGTCCTCGCAAGGCCAACCTTTGCAGCAGAAAGGTCAACATTTGTAGCAGCAAAGCCAACCTTTGTAGGAATAAGGTCAGCCTTGGTAGCAGCAAGCCTTATATGCATATCAACAAGGTCAAGGTCAACCCCTGCATCACCAGGGTCAATCTCCTTACGTCCAAGGTGAACAGGTTCAGCATCCTTATAACACGTATGATGCGTACAATGCTCGTCAATGGCCTACGGCAAGGTAGTATCAAACCTACCCAGGATTGAATCCTCCTTATGGCCAAGGTAACCCTCAGTGGGGACAAAACCAGATTCCATATGGACAAAATCCTCCACTGTGGGGGGGCTGGGGGGTGGGTGAGGGAATCCTTACCAACAAGGATGAACTCCGTGGTTTGGGTCTCCTCAAAGGCCTTATATGTCGTTTAACACACAATTGCCTTTCTTGGCTCCATTGGAGCTGCTCGATGTTTCAAGGCTCACAAATGATCCCATTCTTCAATCACCATACCGAACTCCAGTTCCGATGAAGATTCCAAGCTATTTCCCCAAATTCGAGGGAAAAACAAAGGAGGATCCACAATCCCACGTGATGACATATCACCTCTGGTGCTCCTCCAATTCGTATGTCGATGATTATATCCGTCTTCGACTCTTTCAAAGAACTCTCACAAGTGTTGCTGCTAAATGGTACATCAACTTTCCACGAGGTACCTACGGTGACTTCAACTCTCTCGCTATGGATTTCCTCACTTATTTCCAATTGCTAGTTCGCTATGAAACTGGCACCCAATTGCTTACGTCACTCAAGCAAAACACCACGACCCACATTTCCGATCATATCCATGAATGGAGACGTTAGCGTCACCTCATCAAGTTTGAGATTGTTGATGAGTTGTTAACATAATGGTTCACAAAATCATTCGTCAGCAAAATTTCTAAGGACATATCCATGGGTGGATGTGTTACTGAAGAGCAAGCTATCACCCATGCCCAGTACTTAGACTTGGTCTATTCACAATCTGGCACATTATATGAGATGTAACCTGATGCTCCGAGACCATCATCGGATCTGAAAACATCGAAGTCCGCAAATACACTACATGTTGATAGTGTGATTGGTTCCGTGTCTCAGATTCCCGCGAAAGCTTCTTTGAAGCATAAATCTGTCTTGAACACTGGTTCCAATAATCCCTCCAAGAATTCATCTAGTCCTGGTAAAACCTCTGAGGTTCATGTTGTCCAATCTACCGCAGCAGATAAGACCTCTAAAGGTAAAAATAAGGGTAAAGGTAAGGCCAAAGTTGATGCCCCAAAACAAGATCCTCCTAAGTCATCTATTGATGATGCTTCTCGAAGAAATCATAAATATCCTTGCCTCATTTGTGAGGAGGATCATTACACTAAGGATTGTCCCCAATGATCTGAAGTTAGTCACTTGCTGAAAGGGACTCTGACTATCTTAAAGAACCCTTTCCATCACAATAGACCCAATTGGTAGACCATCCTTAGTCTTATTCTTCCTCAGGTTCCCAAGTGTTCATGATGCAAGGTTCATCACCTATCTTGATCGCTACTCAAACTAAGGACTATAAAGCCACGTCTAAGCAGATGATGGAGAAAGAAGTTGTTGATACTCCTTCTACTTCTACTTCATCCAGTTTTGATCCACTCCATATCGAGCGCCCTAAATGTGATTCCGTCATCTGACCACCTCCCAAAGGTGTTCTTCGGAAGTCATCTTTCAATATGAATGCTAGAGCTATGCAACATTACAATATTGTTGAGGAATTAGCTCAGGCACCTTCGGCAATGTCTACCTTGCAGGTTCTTCAATCTTGTCCAACGCAACAGAAGTCATTATTTTATGTGATAGGTGTTATTGATCCTTTTGATTCGAGCCTAATTACTTTTGATCTAGAGAATGATGTACCTCGTCTTCCTCATCATATTGCATTTTTGATACAGGTCCTTATCAAGGGAAAGACGATTCATCGAACATTTATTGATGAAGGTGCCTCGACCTACATCATGTCAGTTTCATGTTGGAAATCCATTGGCTCTCATCCTCTTAACCAATCTCTAAACACCTTGGAAGCCTTTGATGGTAGAGGTTCATGACCATACGATATTCTCACAAACTCACCGACTACATTAGAAGGCAAGAATGTTGAATTAGAAGTAGAAGTTGTAGATTCCAATCTCAACTACAACCTTCTTCTCGGGCGAAGCTAGACTCACGCCATGTTTTATGTGGTGTCTTCTTTGTTTCGTGTATTTCGTGTTCCTCATGAAGTAAAAATAGTCACGGTTGATCAACTGTCTTTCTTTTCTTCTGGTTCATTGAACGATAATGTTCCTTATGTGGGCAATAATGAGATTCCTTATGAGAGTGTGGGAGAAGGTATCTTCAAAGACTCTGCTTTAATGGGTACCTTTTCTCTCCCACCTCCAAATGTTCATTTAGTTAATATGATCTCGGGCTCTATGAATCCTTGGATTATCCCTACCGGCGATCAAATTGACTCATTTAGCGATGCTATGCCTTTAACTCCATTGGAGATAAATTATCAAGAAATTGTTTTAGCTTCAATGGCCACTTCAGAAAGTCATACTGTCTTCAGTATGAACCTAGACACTTACGTGCCATCTCCTTGGCTTGGTTCTTGGGATTCATTGAATCCTTTGAACTAGACATTCCCCACTAGCAAGAGTATCATGGAGGTTATGTCTATGGAAGAAATTCAATGGAACGGTCTACATCATCATTCTTCTTTTCTTCCTAGCCTCAATGAGATGTCTTCTTGTCTTGAAGCGTATGTTTCGCATTTTTCTACACCTCCGCTTCAAACACCTACCAGGGTACATGAAGTCTTGTCGGAGGGTAATATGGGAAACATCACTGTTACAATGCCTCTTGACATTTCCATTAAACCAGGAATTGTTGAGAACATCCATATTGGGGTTTCCTGTTCTCCATATGAGATCAAGATTTAAACTCAGCTTTTTAAATAATTATGAGACGTTTTTGCTTGTCATACGAGGAAATGCCTAGTATTGATCGAGCCATAGTAGTACATGAGATTCTGACTTATGTTGGTGTTAAGCTTGTTCGGCAATAGCTTCGCGCTATGCACCCTCAAAAGGCTGTTGCTATCAAAGTAGAAGTAGAAAATCTTTTGAAAGTAGGTTTTATTTATCCTATTCCCTTGACGGATTGGGTCTCCACTATCGTCCCTGTTGCCAAAAAGTAGGGTACAATACGTGTTTGTGTTGATTACCGCGATATTAATTGCGCGTCCTAAGGACAATTATCCTACTCCCTTTATCGACCAAATCATCGACGAATGTGTAGGGAGTGAGATTTTTTCGTTCATGACGACTTTTCTGGCTATAACTAGATTAACATTTCACCTATCGATCAACATAAAACGGATTTTATCTATCCTTGGGGTGCTTTTGCTTACAAAAAACTTCCTTTTGGTTTGAAGAATGTTTGCGCTACTTTTCAACGAGCAATGTCATATAATTTCCATGACATTCGACACATTGTTCAACCATACCTCGATGACTTACTGGCTCATTCAGCTAAACGTTGTGACCATCCAGATCACTTAAGAGCCATCGTTTTACAATGTTGACTTTACGATATGCGTCTCAATCCACACAAGTGTTTGTTTTGCGTCGAGTCTGGATGGTTCTTAGGTTTTGTGGTGTCTCGTGAAGGTATCAAGATTGATCCTTTGAAATTTGAGGCCATAGTCAATCTACCCCCTCCTTCCTCATTGCTGCAATTGAAGAGCTTGCAGGGAAAAGCTAATTTTCTCCATTGATTTGTCCCTAATTATATCGAACTTGTCAAAGGTTTTACTCACCTACTCAAGAAGGGGATCCCTTTTATTTGGGATGACGTTGCTCAAGAATCCTTTGAACTTTAAAGAACACCCTGATTAGTGCTCCTTTACTGCATCCCCGCGATTATCGCCGCGATTACTTCCTATATTTGGTTGCAAATGATACCACTATTTCTATGGTGTTAGTTTAGGATGATGATGATGGAAACAAGCATGTGGTTTATTATCTGAGCCAGAATCTTCTTGATACTGAGTCTCGATATGCTCATGTCGAGAAGCTTGCTTTGGCGGCAGTTCATGTCGTCCAAAGATTTCGACACTATATCCTTTTTTGAAAAACCATCGTGATTTCTGATTGCAACCCCATGACATATATACTGACTCATCAGTTGTTGGGGGGGAATACTCCAAATGGATCGTCATCTTGCAAGAGTTTGATTTGGAATTTACTGCTACCAAATCAAATAAATCACTCATCTTTGTTGAGTTAATTTGTGCTCTTCCGTCTGCAAGCACTCCAACTAATTTTACTGAGCATATACCTGATGAAACTTTGTTTTTGATCAGCACTCTTGACCCATGGTATGGAGATATTATTGTTTATCTCCAAACCCATACTTTCTGATCTAAGTTGTCTCGATCTAACCGACATCGCATCCGGCATCAGTCCCAACCATATCAGATCATCGATGATACATTGTATCGGGTCGTTGTGGACTTTATCCATCGCAAATGTCTCACCCTTGAAGAAGTTGAACAGGTCTTAGATGATTGCCATTCTAGTGCTTGTGGTGGTCATATGTCTGGATATGCCACTGCTTAGAAAACCTTCGCGCTGGTTATTTCTGGCCTTCTATCTTCAAAGACTGCATTCTAGCTGTCCAAAAATGCCATGAATGCTAGATTTTCAACCGTAAGCAACACTCCCCAACCACACCCCTACACCCAGTAATTATTGTTGGCCCATTTGTCAAATAGGGCATTGATTTCGGGACGTGTAACCCTCTCTCAGTCTGGGGGCATGGTTATATCATCATCGTCATCGACTATTTTACAAAATGGGCTGAGGCGATGCCTACATACAATGTTGACGGTATTACTATTGCTTAATTCCTTTTTAACCACGTCATAGCACGTTTTGGTGTCCCTCAAGCTATCATGACTAACCATGGATCACATTTTCGTCAACACATGATGGTAGAGCTAACTACTCAGTTGGGCCTTTGACATGATAGTTCAAATCCTTATTATCCATAGAGTAATGGCCAAGTTGAAGCAATCAATAAGGTTTTGATTACTATGCTTCAATATATTGTTGAGAAGCATAGAAAGGATTGGCATTTAAATTTATTCTCATTTCTTTGGGCTTACTGAACTTCTGCTAAGATGGCCATTGGATTCACTGCATTCTAGCTGGTATATGGTTTAGAGGCAACTCTTCCAATTGAATGAAAAATCCCTTCGCTTAAGCTAGATATCGAACTTCTTCTTAATACTCGCCTGAAGAGGAACGACTGTTGTATCTTGAGAGACTTGACGAGACTCGTCGCATTACTGCGATGGTCATCGAAGCTCAAAAGAAGCAAGTCAAAGCTCATTTTGACCAAAACATTTCTCCTTGAACTTTTGCTAAGGGCGACTTGGTCCTTGTTTACGATCAAACCAACGATAAATTAGGGGCTGGAAAGTTCAAACCTATGTGGCATGGGTCCTACATATTTAAATGTGTTTTACAGAAAGGTGCCTATGAGCTATGTTATTTTGAGGGAAATCCACTGTCGCAGCCCCATAATGGGTTATATCTCAAAAAGTAGTATGCATGAAATTTGTGTGATAACTTTTGTGCATAAGTGTGTTAATTCATTAATGTGTGTTTTTTGTTTTTGGTGTGTTTGTTTGCTTTGTAGACATATGTTTTTTTGCTTACCCTGTGTTCCACTCGGTTTGCAGATGTCATCATGTCATTACATTGGTTTTGTTGATAGTGCTTATCGTAGCACATGGAACCTCTCTTCCGCAGCATGGGTACTATATGACCCTAATGGCGAGCTAATTAACTTACAAGGCATCTACCTTGGTTGAACAACCAATAATATTGTTGAATATAGTGCAATTATTGAACTCTTTTCTGAAGAAGTTGCTCTTGGCATTAGGGATTAGTTGTCAAGTTGGATTCGCAACTCATTGTGTTACAATTAAACAATCATTACTCAGTAAGAAATCCACAAATATTATGTATGTATCTATGTGTTAGATTGCTCGAAAGAAAGTTTGATTACATTACATATCAACATATTCCACGTAATTTAAATACATTAAATGATGCTTTAGAAAATTTTGTTCTTGATAGACACTTGCATCATTTACGAAATTCAATCATGTTATGAACACATGAGTAGTAATATATATATATATATTATATATATATATATATATATATATATATATATATATAAAGGCTTTGAAAACCAATGTAAGCATTTGCCAAAGTGTTTACATAAAAATGTCAAAAATAAAGTGTTCTGGGACACTTGGCTTTCAAAGCCTACAAAATGTGTAAAAAACTATATAAAATATCAAATTACATTGTGCTCATGATAGCACGAGACCACCCTGATCACTCGGCCTAACAACCGACACAATATCGCAGAGACTCCCAGAGTGTGTCTTTACTAGCACAGTGGAACATCGTCAATTGTGCCATAATCTGGAACCCCTCGAGTGATTGCCTCCAGATTGCATTCCATCTCAGCTAAGGGGTCAACCCCTTCCTCGTAGTCCACACCCACTATCGGATGGGCAACTCGTTGTGATTTTGGCGACATGCCTAGTGGTCTCTTTGGTCCCACATCTGCACATTTATCATAAGTTGAATCTCAGTTTACACTTTTTCATAAAAAAACATAAAACTTGAAAAAATCCAAAAACAAGTTTTTACCTACATCGCCACTGTTTGCCTGGTGGCAAAGGTAGATCTGGATCCCCCCTGAAATCTGTGCCAGCATAAGCATAGTCATCTACCACAAGTAGTAGGCATTCAAGCCAAGCGAAGAACTATGGTGGATAGTGCATATGTTGACCTATGCCTCCTCGAGGCATGAGTTGGCTCCATCTCACGAGTCTCGGATCTCGGGGGTCAAGATGTGGTACTTCTACCCACTGATACCAGAAAAGGGGAATTGGCTCCAAAAATAAGGTCACCAGTATAGAGTCGAACCCGAATTGCTTCAAGTGTTCGTGCTTATCGTTGGTCAGTTGTCGCTTCATGTTTGCCAACAGTCCCCCACACCAGTTGAAGATGGTGGGGGTTAAACATGTGATAACATAATGAAACTGAGACTTTGAAGCCTCATGGAAAGCTTGTGCACCAGATACATGCGCCATGGTGAACAAAATTGTTCTTAAAACGAGGTTGTTGGTGATTGTTGTTATCTTCACCTTACCTTCATTGGTTATCTCAGCACCAGGACAATATATCTTGGCTACACTCCTAGTACTCTCACCTCCTTGGCGATATCCAAAGAGTTGAACTGCTTCTCCTTGACGGGATAATCCTGTGATTAAATAGATGTCCATCTCCTCGAGTTCCAGTTCTTTCCCTTTGATGATGAAGTTCTCTTGATCTACATCCCAAAGGCTGATCAAATAAGGTAGTAGCCCCATTTGAGCCCTCAACCTTGTGGTCCTGAAGAATTTCAGCAGTGCACAATCCCTGGGAACATTTATGCATGCCAGATCCTAAGACGCTTAGAAATATTCAGCCTCATGACCTCTTTATTTCCTCTCCAAGACCATATTCTCCTGCAAAACAACATTTAAACACTTATTAATACTTTTTACATGGAAAAAAATCAACATTATTTGCTTAAAAGAGAGTTTTTAATCTTAAAAAATTGCTCTTGGCACCATCACGCCTATTTTTATAAACATTTCAATGGCATAGAGCGCGCCTTTGGGTTTGAGCGCGACCATCGTGGGTCTGATGACATACCCAGGATGGTCGTCGACGACCTAAAATTTCAAAATCCTCCTTTCTAGCATGAAATTTACCGTTTAAATTGCATAAAAGAAGTAATGAAATGCAAGACAGGGATGAGGCTCATACCTATCGCAGACGGATCGTAAAATGGTACCCTAGATCTCCCGCGGCAGCCACTTGAAAATCAAGAGAATTAGGGAACAAAAGCAATTTCAGAGCTCAGTTTGGAAAAATGGTAAAAAATGAAATTACTTTTACCTATTTATAACTTTTGAAAGTGATTTTGTCAAATATTTTAATATTATCTCTTGATATCAGTGATGGGTGTGTTTATTGTGCAATTACAAGTGCCTTCAATGTGAACAGTGATTATTATTGACCGATTCTGGGAGTTTTATTTTATCTCTTTTTTCGGACTCATTAAATAAACGAGAAAGGAACCCCCCTGGAGTCATCTTTTAGCTCTTTTCTGACTCTCGAAAATTGAAAAGATTGTCGAGTACATGTTGTTCGAACTCATTAAAGTAAATAAATCGATGTCACCTCAGCATAAGTTTACCCCTTTTTTGGGCTAGGACTGACTATGGTCAAGAGGTTCCCTTGGATATTGTTTTCTAACTTTTCATATTCGAGGGACAAATTACAAAAAGGGACATGATGAATTTTTCTTTTTCATTTATTTTTCAAACTCTCTAAACATGAAAAAGACACCGGGTTATTCTTACGTCGAACTCGTTAAAACTTTACGACGAAATACTTGTCACCATGACGAGACGAAGCTTCTCCTTCCTAGGGCTCATAAAACTTACTAGGATGGATTTATTCGAAGAATGAACTTACATAACAAGCACATGATATCCCCTTCAAGCTTGTGATAAAAATAATTAGGGTACTCGCTAGAAATAGTAGGGGAAAATGAAGATGATACATCCTTTGTTATAGGCACCATGTCGCTCTTGAACATGACACTCTTCTGCTCTCATGTCGGGTTTTGGATATCCTCACTCAATCACTTGTCACGTGCTTGTCCTCCCAAGTTCGAGTGATCCGTTTTGCCTCCCATTTGACTAGTCCACACTGTCATCATGACCTTTAGTCCCATGTTGAGTCAAATGTTGCCACACGTTGGAGTCATGTCACCAATATGTTCAAGAGAAGCCCAATCTGCAGTTATTTACCTATACATTGTTTAAGTCACAGCTACAGTCCTTAATATTATTCCACTTTATTCCTTGTTTCCAGTTGATGATGGGGGATTCATCATTTCCCTCCTTCGATGGGTCACTTCATGTTGACTTCAGCTCATTATCCAAGAAGATGACTTAGGAACTCCCTTTCAATACCTTAGAGCTGGTATGCCCTAATGGCAAATTCTTCGCATCCGACGACAAGTCTTCATTATTGGCTTTCAATCGAGTGATTCCATGAGTTTTTGACTTCAACTTCATTATCACATTCATGGATCGTATTGTTGTACCTTGAGAGCCATTGTCATTATTGGTGGTTTCTCTCGTACATGTTAACGATTCACATCATTGGTCGGTAATCAGGTGGTTTTCTAGCATGCTTGACTTCAACACTTATATTTGCATGTTAGAATTCGTACATCAATCGGGTTTGGATGGAGCGCAAGACCCTGATTCTTGTCTGTTATGACTTAGGCTACATGGAGTTATATGTCATTCATGATTGTACACATGTTTCTACTATACAGATGGTTGTGACCATACCGTGAGACTTTATCTTTATGATAATCCTTGTTATCTGGATGGTTTCACCCATACCATGGATCTTTTATCTAGTCTTTGTTGGCATTGTGGTTCTGGTATGATTTCAGATGTTGTACTTGATGGCAAACACCCATGGCATGGCTCTCATTTTGATGAAAATAAAGAAGTACGCAGGAGAACAGTTCAGGAGGTGCGTACCCGCAGGTATGCCGTGCAGGGACCGCGTCCAAATACGCGGGTCACCCATTCATGGGGTGCGTACCCCAGTGCACACATTTCAAGGTAGTTAAGCGCCCACCCGTGGGGTTTCTCAGTGGTATTTAGCCAACAGTATTGGGTTATCATGGTTTTGGCCCGTGGTATTGATTATTTTATTATTATTATTGAGCCCCATGATCCTTGATTTGAGGAAGAGCTAGCCTATATAAAGCAAAGGAGATCATTTGGCTTGAGTATCTTTTGTGTGATTGAATATCTTAAGATCTGATCTATTGGGTTCTCGGTTCTTAAAAGATTGATTTATAAAGGAGAAGTCAGAAGCGAATTGGCGAAGGGTGATGTCTTGAGCACAAGTTCAGATCTGAGCATCTGAGGTTATTTCAGCCCTAGTCCAAGGTACGCAGAGGCGCCGAAGGTTTAGTGCGTGGGTACGCAGAGGCACCAAAGGTTCAGTGCGGGGGTACGCAGAGGAGCCGAAGGTTCTGTGCGTGGGTACGCAGAAGCGACGAAGGCTCAGTGCGTAGGTACGCAGGGCAACAGTGGTTTAGGTGCGTGCTTTCTGTAGCAGCACGCGGCGCGATTATTCTTCTGGGTGCGTACTTTCTGAGAAGTACGCGGCGCGATATTGTTTTTGGGTGCGTACTTTCTGAAAAGTACGCGGCGCGATATTGTTTTTGGGTGCGTACTATACGCAGGTCAGTAAAAGGAGCAGTGCGTAGCCACGCAGTCCAGAAGAAGGAGATCTGCGGGTATACGCAGAGAAGCAGAAGGTGAACTGCGTAGCAACGCAGGCCTGTAAAAGAAAAACCGCGTATCTGTATTAAGATCTTCTGTTGGTTGAATTTTTTTCTGTTGGAAAGGTGTTCTGGGTTCTGTTCTGTTATTGTTGATCTGGTTATTACAGCTGACTGTATAATTTACATGTACTTGATGATCATTTGATGTATATGGATCCAGTTTGAAAATTTATGAAAAGTGGTCCTTGAAAAGAAGTAGGGGGTTGTAGCTCCCTTTCAGGAGAGACTGGAAAACGAGAGAGAGTTGTAGCTCTCAGCAGGTTGCAGCCTGCGTACTGGTAAAGGTCTGCACCAGTACAAGACCATTGTAAAAGGAGTTTCTAATTTGAAAGAAGATAGAGACATATTGCAGCAGGTGGTTTTCACCCACATTGGGTTTCCACCTTATATCTGGTGTTCTTTGATGTGACTGTCTGATTTTCTTGTTCATGCTCATTATTTATGGTATTGGTATGCAAAAATAATTCAAAGTAAAAATAAGAAAGATTTGGTAAAAGAATTAGATAATACTGATTCACCCCCCCTCTCAGTATTATTGTCAACAATTGGTATCAGAGCAGGTCCTTCAGAGAAGCTTGATCGCTTGAAGGTAGATCGTTCATCATGAGCAAC
>APFE030743829.1:0-10310 GCA_000404065.3 Pinus taeda
CGGTAACAATTGAGTAGACATTGTCTTAGTGTCCCAATAAAATACCAATCTTTGATGAGAATAATTTACATTTGAAACTGCACGTCAGGGGTAGCCCGAGTAGTTGGGACTAATGGTGTTAATGCTGCCCACCTCAGTTCGAATCCTAGCTAAACTGCCCAGTATGATTTGTAGGCTATTATATCAGGCCAAGGGGTTATAATGGCAGCAGTACAATACAATCTCTGGGTGGCATGGATGATAGTGTGTTCTAGATACCAATATCTCCTTGTGCATGTATAAATAAAAAGGAAATTACATTTGCAGCCAGCGATGTATCAAACTCAACTACACATGCTTGCAAGTAATCCTTTGAAGATTTTGAGTGATATAAACACAACCATTATGTATTAAGTTGAACCAAGCCTGCTTGAAAGCAATCCTTCAGTGATTTCAATTGTTATTAACAAAATTTATGTCATCCTAAAGAATGGATGAATAAACTAGAAAGTGTTATTCACCATCCAAACAAAACCATTGGTATTGAAGAAAAGGAGATGGGGAAAATTGTAGAAGAGCAGAACGACATTTTCCTGATTTGCCATCAAAATTACAGCTAGAATATAGAATAGACTTAATTAGTTAGTTAGAATTAAAGCCATATAAAAAGGTTTTTTTTTTTTTTAGGATGACTCAGCACATGACTGAACTAATATATATTTATCTTCAGTCTGTCAAGCAGTGTGGCAAGTTGATGTGCTTGTCATGATAATGACAAAAGTTCAATACCCTTCAGCCATGCTTCCTGTAGTAATGCCATTCACAGAATCTTTTTGAGATGTAAAGTCATGTTAATGTGACAAAACAAAAGTATCATGCTGAAGTGGAGGTGCTGTTTATTGTAGTCCTTATGCTAATGTGAATTTTGGAGGGAGTCCAGGCATAAGTCTTGGTTGGCTTCAATACTAACAATTGCCCATAGTGGTGCAATGGCACTCTGACAGAATGTGTAGTATTAAAATGTTGTATCCTAAGTTGTGTTTCAGATATACAAGTGTAGCTGGAATATCTAATCAAACAGTTTGACAAGAGTATGATTGTATTTGTTTAGGATCTTGAGACTTGAACTTCTGTGAATTTGAAAAGGAACGTATAATTTCCTGAAAGCTGAATTGTGGCATTTCTACAAACTTCAAACCAGAAATGTAGCCTTACAACTCAGCAATAGAAGCTGAATTGGAAGTAAGTTCCAAGTTTAAAGCAACATCTCTCTTGAATGATATTTGTTTTTGTCTTGGTTGAATCGATTTCCAGGGCTCTGAAGGATAACTATCGCACTAATTAGAGCCTTGCCAAACTTGTAATGTTAATTCAGTTTTCCAACAACTTTTGAATATTATTTGGCAGTTAAATAGTATGAATCAGGGAATTGTGAAAATAATGTCTGTAGGTGATCATTCTGAATATCTAGTCATCTCTTTGTTGCCCCTTTTTGAAATTTTGGCGAAAAGGGCACCTTTTTAGGGACAAATGGATCAGTGAGTAGATATGCTGGAGTATGTAGGATGCGATTACAGTAGCATGCATCTTCTAATAGAAATGACGATGTCAATCAACTTCTCATGCTGGGATAATCCGTTCCCAGATAATGCTACAAGTTTGTTTATACAGTACAATATGTGTATGGCATCATCGCTACAGAACAATATATATGATCTTAAGACAGTATATATATATATACACATATGATAATTTATACATTGTCTTGATGTCTCCAAGGCATTATATGGTTGATCTCGACATCACTCCGTAATATGTCTCTGCACTACATGTATGATGGCCTCGTGGTATCATCTAAGGCATTACAATCGTATGGTATCATTCTAAAGTGTTATGGTATTTGAATTTTTTTCTTAATCTCTCAAGGTATGATATATGGGCACAATCTGCAATCACCAATGGTACGGTTTGCAATACGCATGTTTCACTACAATATGTGATGGTTGATCTCTACACTTTTCATATATTTTCGGCATCCATGTCTCAGTAATTGGTAGAGTCTCGGGTACATCAATATGATGTATAGTTTACTCTACAGTTCATAATTTGATTTCGATGCTCTGCTCTCTAGTATAAATCACTCTCTAGCAAGCCACTCACTGTGATGCTCGCTCTATGGCGTGGCTCAATAACATTGCTGCAACCACTCGATAAATGATAGCGTCATACTATTGCTTAAAAGGATCTAATCTCAAATCTCATTCTTTTAGAGATGTATCCATCAAATTTTGGGTAGTGGTATTATAAGGAACATCCATAAAGAGTATCACTCTGAAGAATGTTGAATATTATCTATTTTAATCTGCACCTTATATCAGTGAGGAGACCAAGTCCTATCTTATGGCTTATATACTCACTCAATTCAAGTAGACTGTGCCATCCGTAAAGCCGACCTTGGGACAGTCCCTATGGCAGTGTGTCAAGTCGCTGACACTTATGTTGAAGAACTCTTCAAAGCCTTATCTATACATGTCAAAGTAGTCACATTGATAAGTCAATGATCTTCCTGGAAGCTTAAAGACTCAATACCCTACAAGTCAGCTTGATTGTCATCAGATATTGGAGCTCCTTCATTTTAATGGGATTCACTCTTAAACTGTTAAAAGAAGATGTTTAGCTCAATTTTCTCAATCCTCTGCCATAAAGAGCATTGAGGTACCGTTGTCTGAAGAAAGCTTAGAACAATGGATCATTACCCTGCTCACAGTATTGGATAGCAACATCGAAGCATCTAATCATTTAGACAAACTCTGTATTGAAAGTTACCGTGTTTGTTACACTGGAAAATGTTGGAGAGAGAGCTTCCATTCTATAAATATCTGGTTTAGTTTTGTTAGGGGTTTTCAAGTAGGTAACCCATCTACGAAAGAGCTTTACTACTGAAAAGCTGCTATAGGTACCGTATAATATACATAACCTTAATCTAGAGGAAAACAGTTTATTGAAAAATAGACTATAGGTGAAGGTTGAAGATTTATGTTTTGGTTTGGTTATGCTTCTTGTTTGTTTGTTTGCTTATAAAATATGGCTGTAGCTAATATCATGCTTTGTTATTACGTTTATGGTCCAATGCTCAGTACATTCCAATCAAAGGAATGGCCAGATTTATGAGGTTAATCATGCACCTGAGGAGATAGTCAACATTGAGTTAATAGGAAGAGATCAAACAGAGTACGATATGCAAAGCTGTGAATACAAGGCTGTACTATGTGGTTAACACAACAATTGGACACACCAGCTTACTGGCCAACACACTATGCCAGTGGCCAAGAATTTATAACACTTAGTCACTTAAACCAACAATCAATCCAATTGCGAGATTGGGTTCTCAATTCCACACATATATCTCCACAAACATAGCTGTTGTTAATTGATTGTGTGAACAATTGCAGAGATGCTTAAGAAATTCAAGCAAGTTTTGTAGTGACGTACTGTAATAAAATTCCAGTAAATACAAGAGAAGAGCTAGGCATATGGTTTCCCTCCAGCAATACAACAGCCAAGGAAGGAGTAAATTGCTGATTTCTAGTAATTAAGATAGAAATTTAGTTTGGAAAAGGAAATAATAGCCAACAATTATGTTCCCATAGACTGTCGATCTCCTCTAGCTCTCAATTGAATGGTCTGAGATAACCAGCTTTTGTGGCCCTCACAGTGGCTTGAAAAAAATGAGTATTGGCAGTGATCTGGTTTGTTAATTGAACAGAAAAGACAGCCATATGCCAAGACGAAGCAACTGATAGCAAATATCAATGACACAATCAATTAACACACCATAAGATAACAGAGGGTTACCCTGGAAACCCAAATGGTAAACTGGCATCCGTTTACACCTGTTGAGATACCCGTGTCAGTTATGAGCAGTAATTTTATTAAGGCATTCGTACTTGGCTTGTCTGAAGGCAGTTTCAATATCAACACATTAGGACCATGGACAATATGAAGCATGAATCCTCATCACAAGGAAGCAAATTATTAAAAGAAACTTCAAGCACTCCTATTGACAGATAAACGTCTCATCTCTCAAGGTATGACATGCATTAAAATTGAAGGTTGATTTATACTGCAAAATCATATTAAGGTCTGTGGCATAGAAACCTTGTATAAGATTGAGGCTAATATTTTCATTAAAGTATATCCTCTCAATTAAGTGTGAAAAGACCTTGAGAGATCTTCAAAGAATTGTGGATCATCTCAGGCTTGTACAGTTGTGGCAAGAATGTGTACAGGTTAACAATGAAATATGGATCAACAGACTTGCGATATGCTTGGCAGAAATCTTCAGATACACCAGTGGCACATTTTGCATCAGTAGTCATCTTCAGGGAAGAATTCAATTTTTCATCAACAGTTTAAAGTGCATTCTTTTGCAACAACATTGATTTTTTTTCGAAGAAATCTAGTACAACAGCCATTATATATATATTCGAAACATATTTATGACCTTATGAATCTAGCCCATGCTAACATGCTCTAAATTTTAAATTTATCATAGGTCAAGAGCAGTCAATGGCCATATTCTGTCCCTGTTTATTTCTTTTTCAGCAAAGATTTTCTTTTCAATTCAAATCCAAATCGTTTAAAGTTATGCATCCAGTCAAAACTGGCTACACAATTGCATGCATCGTCTATGCTTCCGTATTTGCAATACATGTTTAAAAGGGATGTTTAGGACAAAGATATCTGGTTTGAATTCCTTGTTACTATTCATATGGGCATGAACTAATCTTCCTTTTGAGAGATTTTTCTTCTGAATGCATTCCTCAAGCAGACATGCATATGTGGAAGAGTTTGAGAACCGGTCCAATGAATGTAAAGAATGCATGCATTTTTCAAGTTGACCCTGCTCGCACACAGTTCTCACTCTGTTGTTTCGGCGTTCGCTGCCTTGGCTTTGAGAGCGCTGGCTGTGGTGTTAATTCCGCTTTTGAGTTGAAGCATCGAATGTTATACTGACTTTATTAGAAGACAGTGAGAGTTTTGACAACATGGAAATCATGGTAATCTTCTCAGAACATAGCTACCAAAGTGGGCAGAAAGCTAACACTTTCTGTTTCAATCCTTTGAAACCAGAACCCGACTGATTACATATTTTGTTTTCGGAAGGATTGGAACTTCTTTTGACGAAGAAACACTTATAGATTTTGAAAGGCTGGAACCCCCCCCTTTTTTTTTTAAGAATTTAAGGAGTAGATTGTTTTAAAAATAAGACTCGTGCGAACTTAGAAATTCAAACAATTATGAGGCCTATTGCATGCACAAAACCAGCCATGTAAATTAGAGGATTTTGCCAAGGAAGCTTGAACTGTGAGTGAATAACGAGCGCAAATAATGGTGCAAATACCAGACCTCTGTGCACCCTAATTGGATAGCCACGGACAGAGGCCCCCAGCAGAGAATAAGTCATAGAAATGAAAGTTATTTGAGAATAAAACCCTCATACCAAATTTAAAGAGCTAACACTGTGTTCACGAATATAATTCTGGTTATTAACAATACTGTAAATGATAAAAGAATTACCCATTCGATCCAAGACTAAAACCCAGAATAACTCAAAGACTGTGATGCACACAAGCTTATAACGAAAAACAGAACCGTCACTTCCACCTAGAGTAGAACCACAATATGGAAAAGAAATCGTATCAAGCTGAATAATAACCCGTAGAGGAAATAATATCCATGGTCGCTTATTAGCATAGATAAGAACAGCTGACCATAACTTAAATGTGAAAGTCAAATGACACATATACCTACATATTCATGAGAAAAGACAATGTTCAGATTTATACCACTTCAAAGCCGTAGTGTTTCTGGCGTCAAAACCTTACAAGGGCTCCTGCTCTTACAAATGAGCGGGCCAAAACCTAAGGTATTAAAACTGAACTTTATCGTTTACATTCTCACAGAGTCTGAAGCACATCTGGTGTAGTGGTATCATAGTACCCTCCCACGGTACTGACCGGGGTTCGATTCCACGGATGCGCAGTTTTCAAAACACTTATATTTTCTCAGACGCCTTATCCATTAGGCCACGGGCGCTACACTGTTGCCGATTCAACATGTTTATAACATGACTATAATTTGAAATGGCTCCACTTAGCATTCCAACTGGCAATGCCTAATGCAACCACCTCTGCAAATCAATCAGAGACATACAGAAGACCGATTCAACATGTTTATAACATGGCTATAATTTGAAATGGCTCCACTTAGCATTCTGACTGGAAATTCCTAATGCGACCACCTCTGCAAATTAATCAGAGACATACAGAAGAATACCCTTTATCGGGCAGCGGGTAACATGGAGTGCAGCTCCTCCAGGAAAACCTGAAACCCTTCCAGGCAAAGTCTGGAAACCAACCTAATAAGGGAAAAAACAAAGTAAAATGCCACTTAAACAAGTGCATCCTTTTCCTCCACAATCCAGATAGTTAATGTGGACAAAGACATACCCGAATGGACTTCGCGCGCCATGTCTGGGAGGGGAGCTGCCTGCGCTATGTATGGGAGGGGAGCTGCCTCACCTTCACATCTCGCAGTGAGTAGAGTTGACCAAATCCCATGGGTGAGAAATCACCCGACCACCTCTACAACAGGCAGTAGGTGCAAGGCCTCCAGCCATTGGATCGAGCAACTTTCAAACAGAACAGGGAAACCAAACAGAGTGCTAGTAAAGCCAACTTCATTATCAGTAAGGCAGTAGTCCAGAATTAACTCATTACTATGACAATATAGAGGAATATTGAAGATTCAATTCCTTTCCTCTTCAATAAGAAAAAGGGATTGAAGAAGGATTAGTGATTGTTCTCCTAGGTGACTAATAATTTTGTGTGTTGAATGAATGATATTTAACTGACATTTTCTTGTTTCAGCTCAAAAGACAATGCCAGTAAATTAAATTAACAATTTGAGAAGGAAGCCAAAATAGGGGTCCATAGGTCCTAGAGGTTTAACCTGGCTCTGATACCATGTGTAAGAACCCGATTCCTATTATTAGAGCCTTATTCTATTATACACTAACATATCTATTTTACTGTTGATTTGCAAGTAATAAAAGGAGCTTGCTGACCTTCTCACAGAATTTTAAACATTGAACATCTTATCATTTTATCATAAGCAACATAAATTAAGATGAACATTCCATTGATATCAACCTAACAAGAGTAGTTCATGGAAAAATACATGTCCCGGCAGTTGATGATGATACCTTTGTCGTATAGCTCCAGCTGAACGCTCCTTCTCACCGACCCAACCAGATTTACCTCCCAGTCAACTAGGAAACAAATTCCTAGCCCAGGAAACCTCCACAGGTTCCCTAGCCCTCCATGCCCAAGTCCAACCAGATATAGTGTGTCCTCAAGAAGAATGTGCAAAACCAGATAACGATACTTTTCCTCCTCTCAAACCCAAGAAACCTCTATAGGTTTCCAAGGTCTCCCAAAATCACAACAAATCCAAACAATCACAACCAACCCCCACAATCATAAGCAAAACCTCCCCAAAACTCCCCCTTTTCTCCCTTGCCCCTTCCCTTTTTATACCCTCCTTCCCTTCTCCATCTCAACCACCTCTCATTAATGTCATTCATTTCTCACCCATCCCTATAGTTGACTTCTCTTCTCCAAGTAAGTTAGGAGTACATTTGGAACTGTGAGATGTAATTACATGGAGAGGACCAATGTCTACTCCTTAATAAGTGAGGTACATTGGGTAATGTGAAAGAATATAATTATATAAATATATTATATATAATATATATATATATATATATAAATATAATAATATTGATAATGAGTGGATGGACTATGTTCTTCTCTTTAATAAATGTGAGGGTACATTGGGGTAATGTGAAATGTAATTAGATGGAGAGGACCATGTCTTCTCCTTATAATGTAGGGTAACATTGGGTAATGGTGAAATGAATACATACATTTTTTGGAATAATGGAAGGAACAACAAAATTCTAACCCAATATTCAATTTGAGAAGGTAAGTGGAGAATTTAAATAATGGAAATCATAAATTTTATATTAGACCTATATTTCTCAATATTTTTAGATAATGTAAACATTAACAAAATTTGTAGGATAAGATTTAAGTGGGGCATTACAAGAAGTCCCCATAGTTTGGTTTTGGTATTGGGTAGGGGCAACCTTGTGTTAAGTGGCTACTACTCCTTGGTGGGGAAACAGATTATGCATTAATCCAATTTGTTGGTTTTCTCCCCCCTTATTCTGTTGCCTCTCTCATGCACTTCAATTCAAGGAGTTAAGGGAAATGATGGATATAGTGCCCATACTCTCAAAAATTGACATCGACATGGTTAGTCCTAAGACTGACGTTATTGTTTTGATTTTCTAACATGATTCTGGTTTGGGTTTTGATTAGGGGTATCTCCTTCAGTCGATGCTTGCGGTTGATGTCGTTGTTGTTGCTAGTTTCCCTTGTTATCCTTGTTCTCATTTCTCTTTGTTCTTCCCTTTATTTTTGTTAGCATTTGGCAAGTTCCCAGTGTTCATTTTCTCAAACAGCTTTTGTTGCTGTGGGAAGGAAGGTTTCACAAAATTAACCCCTACATTCAAATGATATGGGGGGTGATTTTTTTGAGGTGTTGGGAAAGGATCGTAAGGGTTTTCTTGACTAGGTTTGGTGTAGCTGGAATGGGAGGTTCAAACCATATCTGAGGTGCATGAAGACTATTGGTGACCCACATGGGAGGGTTTTGAGGAAGTACAAATTGATTGGGATAAAACCCAACATTAAATGGTGTTGGTGTTGTGGGTGGTCCACCAAATGATTGGAAATTATATGGTGTACCATACATATTATTGGGATATTGGAAGGTACCTCCAGGTTGATTTTGGGTGACATTCCTGATCAAATCGTCCGTAGTTTTTTATGCTCCTACTTTATGCAATCCAAAATACTATAAGCGGGGAGTATCTGGGAGTACAAAGTAAAGTTACCCTAACCATATGTATATAAGATCAAACTGTTGAACTTTACAAATGGCCTCTTCCTCTATTTGCAACACAGTTGTGGCTACATCTTTTGTGATTGTGAGAAAAAGAGATTTCAAAACTAAATTGAGATGAACGGATTTTGTGACATCTACTTTACATAAATGATGACATTTCTACCATTCATGAACATGGTTTGAGATGTGGGTAGAAGTAGTTTGTCATAAATGAGTCAACATTTCCATCCATGTGTCATGACGAGCTAGGAGTTGGAAGAAACTAAGGAGTGATTTAGATAAGGATTCTAAAGTTCCATGGGAATGAGCTACCTCGCTTACATGCCATTTCACTATAGGGCCAGTGAGGGTGCATTGAAACAAATATCATGTGAAATGAGTATTATGTGATTCTATTAGATGAACATCATAAATCAAAGGTCAAAATATAGTTGGTGGGGTCCTCCCCCTATTTCCCTAGTGGAATTTGGTTGGTACAGGGGGACCATTGTTGATTCTGAGTAATGGGATCACTTGTAAGCTTCATTAGATCTGGAATATTTGAAGAAGCTACAAATTGTATTTTGTTGGTATTTCCCATTTTAAAATGACCTTGAAATGAAGTGTTTAATGGATTCCCTTGCAGGAAAGTGTGCATAGGAATACCTACGGGAGTAGAATGCAGAATCCCATGAGGGGTGGTAAAAGGCAAATAGTGTGGGGGAGTGGTCCCAATAAATTTTGCACCAAGAATGGTTGTGCCAATCAAAGTGGATGGATTTTAATAGACCAAGCATGCCTCTTGGCAATAAGGGGAGGTCTTGAAGGCATTTAGAGAGACAGGTAACCCTTGGGTCCCATATGGTGCCCTAGAAAGTGTGTGTGTTAATTGTATGGTGAGGGAGGATTTTCTAGCAAACAAAATGAATAACATACATAAAACAAAGTGAAAAATAAATGGTTAATTTTCCATTTAACTTTCTAATATGTGAAACAATCAACCAAATGTAGGTTTTAACCCCATAGAGAAATTACCTGCATACGAATTCTAAAACACATAAAATAAACAATGTGAGAGCATAACATATAAAACACTGAGTTTTTCCCCTGGATCCTAAAACCGGGACTACTAGCTTGATTTTTCATTATGTTCCTTTAAATGTTATAATACATATTTATACATGCTGAAGCATCCAATACCATGGACCGAAAAGCATTGCACCCAAAAAAAATGTGCGAAAATCATGCACAAAACCATAGGTGGGTCTGCCCAACCTAACATAGGGTCCAAAACCAAAATTTTCTAGGGCGCTGCC
>APFE030743843.1:0-10099 GCA_000404065.3 Pinus taeda
TCTCCTTCATGAGTTATTTGAAACCATTAATAATGTTTACACTCGACCCACATATTTTATTTTTGGATTTCTGCTTCTTTCCCTTGTTATGTCCAAATGGTGTGCTCCAAAAGGCCACGACCTTGCCATAATTGTGGAAGATGAACCTCTTTCATATGCTTATGCACCTTGACACAACATTGAAGATATTATCAAAAAAGAGTTTAATTATCTTGCATTTGGCCACGCTTTAAAAAAAATGGATGACATGACTAGAACCATTTCGTAGATGTCACTCCCTCTAATCATCCAGTACTCTCCTTAGGCCTGGTTCGATATATCTCATATTTCTTGTTAACTTCCAATGGTTTTGAAGTAGTGAATGAGGAGTTTCCAACTCTTTTTCAACCACCAATTTCCCCAGTTTCAACTCCAAAAGAAAGATTCCTAGGAAGAAAGGTTAGTATTCTTTCTCAATGGCCCTTCTCTTCTTATAAGAAAGAGCAATATTTATAGAGGTTTAGTCATTTATTTTAGAAAGAGGAAAACATACATCCTATATAAATGGCCCTACCTATTTATTTTCTAGGGTTTAAACAATTCAAACTTAAATGAACTTAGTCTAAATTAAAATTTGAACAGAGAGATGCCACCACCTACCCAATGATGGGATCCATATCATTGATAGAATCATAGCATTACCATAAGGTCTTCTCCATTCCCCTACTGTTGGTCCTTCACATAGTTATACATATCCCTAGCCCCTTGTTTATTGAAATCCACAATATGCATACTTGAGTAATCCATAAATCCCCAAAGAGTCAAATGCCTGAGAGCTAGATCATGATGCTTATGATTGTCCGAGTCTTTAGAGAGTTGGATGCTCTAGATTGATTGAGCTTATGACCCCGAAGTTACCGATTCCAGAGCCTCTAGGTGAGAAAAACCTATATTCCATAGAGAGCCTATATAGAGGTAATTTATTTTAGTAAATTCTTGGATTTGAAGTGAAGGTTGAAGAACTTGAACCAGAATGACGAATTTAAATTCCATTTTTTTTCTAAAAATTCAAATCTCCATCTATTTTGTCTTGGATTTATGGTATTGGACTCACTTAATGATCTATAACATGTTTTTAAGATTTAACTTGAAACGAGTGACCTATTTTCTGTTTTTCCCCGAAATCTGTGTCCATGTATATTTGATTCGTTATATGTCTATGATATACAATTCTTTTGCCTTAGTGGGCTTTCCATGAATCTTTATCCCTTCTAAGTTTTCTATTTTTGTATTATGAATGAAAAGAAAAGGCTAATATAGGTTTATACTACTATAATAATAAAAAAAACTTAAGGTTATTAGGGGAATTGTTGTACACTTTTCCATTAGACCGTGGGATTGTTTATCGACTTGGGCCAAGGCTCAATTGACTATAAACCTGTTGCGTAATTTGTTTATTTCATCTACTGTGGATAAGATGTTAGACCCAATCATCACTTTCACATATCTAAAAGATGAAAATTAGTTTGAGTGATGAGCTTGTGCATTTATTTAATTTGACCTAGTATGGGGAATCATCATGCCTCGTAGTTCAACAATCTTCTTAAGCGATATATTATGCGGGGGGTAGACTACAGAGAAAGGTGGTAAGCTACATCACCCTACATATACCAAAAACAAAATCCTAGAAAGCACATTGTAAAAGGAATACAAAAGCATCAATGAAACCCCATATTAAAACCTAATATTGATAAGTATGTTAAAAACCAATATTAAAGAGTAATAATTACGTGAATTTATGTTTTAGGAAATAGATTAAGTAAAATTATGCCAGTAGACATGTTTATCTTGGAATAGGGTTTCTACAATTCTAATTTAATTAGTACACATTATTCTTTTTGTTCTTTTAATTAAATTGTTCAACTTCAAAAAATATGATATCAACCAGTGTCATATGCACTCACTTATGATTTTTTGGACATATCTTATCAATAAGGTATGGTTTCGTAACAAAATTATATTTACATGTTAATGAATTTCCATGGTAAATTGTGGGTAAATTTCAATTATTAGGAACCTTATTCTATATTTTAGAAAGAAAGGAAAAAATAAATGTAACTATGTTCTGAGAAATATGTGTGTATGTTTTTTTCATTAAAAAATTATTATCAATTAACGTATTTTTTTTCAAATATTTTATTTCTAAATTGTATAAACTATTATTTTTTCCATATTTCTAAGTACAAAATATATTTAAATGTAGAAGTTTCAATTAAAATCAAATACTTACTTGAAAAATTTAACTTTTCAAAAAATGACCATAAGCACAAAAAAAAAACACATTAACATTATTTATCCTCTAAAAATGTGAAGAATACTATACTAGTGTAAAAAATTTAAGTTAAAAACCAATATTGATAAGTACCTTAAAAATGATGTTAATGAGAATATTTGAGTCAATTTATGTTTTAAAAAATAGATTAGTTATAATTATCTCAATGGATATGTTTATTTTGGAATAGGGTTTTTAGAATTCTAATTTAATTAAGAGTAATTATGAAGTAGATAACATTTTAAAATATTCATATTAGACTACAGAAATGAAAGATTGGGATTTTTCTATGTTCTTTTAATTAAATTAATTAACTAAAAAACATCATATCAACAAATGCCATATAAAGTGAGTTATGATTTTTGGGCATATAGTATTAAAAAGTCATGATGTTGTAACAAAATCTATATACATATTGAGAATTCCCATTGGTAAAATTAAAATAAATCTTCATAATTAAGAATTTTACTTCATTTTTTTAAAATATATATAAATATAAATGATTTAGTTATTTATATATATGAATAATAATATCGATTTAAAATACGATTATAATTTAAATAATTTTTATTTTTCTTTAATTATGTAAAATTTATAACTATCAAATATTATAATAGGTATAAACATTTACTAATTATTTAATTTATATAACTAATTTAATATAAAAAATATAAACTATTCAATCAAATGCAATTATATTTATATGCAGGATGGTGTTCATGCTCAAGGGCTTTTGACATCTCATAGGTTGTAATACCAAAGGATAACAATTATTTATAATCATAATGTGCTAGGAATTCCAAGACATTTTTGTTATATTTGCTAGGATGTTTTTGTGACGAGCAAAAGAGATAGCATCTATTTGGCCTAGGGTAAGGAACGGATGGGATATAGTTTGTAAATAAGGTAGCTAAATTATTTTTTTCCTCATTATGAGTTAAAATTTAAAGATATTGATTATAGTATTTAGTGATAGTTTATTTAATGATGGTTGTTTTTAATTTTTGTTTAACAATTAATTATGTTAAGGTTTTGGATAGCTTACTAATTATAATATTTAATAATGATTTTGAGAAGAGTTTTATGAGGAAATCACATTATAATTCATTTGTTTTTAGCCAAAAAAATTGATTGTTTTATTTTTTGTTTGATAATCAATAATCTATAAGTTTTAGACTACCCACTAATTATGGTATTTAATGATAATTTATTTAATGATAATTATATATAAATTTTCTTGAAAAATGAATTACTTAACTGAAAGGAAGTTAAGATAAGTGGGACTCAAGTGCTTTTAAGGTTTTTTTAGTAAAATTAATTGAAAATTCCTAAGTAATTTTGATAGAAACTTTATCCATAGACCTTAATGTTTACTGTTTTTCACAAATTTTAAGATTCCTTAGATCATAAAAGTGATTATCACATGGAATTTGGTGACTACCCAGTGGTTATGCCTCTTAGTTTTAGTTCTAAATATTTTATTATAAGAATGAATTAATAACTTTAAATTTTTTTAGTTTTTAGGTGATATTAATAGATTAGTTTAAATATTTAATTTTTGCATTTTGTAAGATAATTATTACCCAAATTTAATTGTGGAATGTAATATTTTAATTTTCAAATTATTAATTTTAATATCTATATAAGTTCAATTTTCTAAAAAGAACTAAAATCTTATTTTTCCCTTCTTAATCAAATTTTAGCTTTTTTAATCCAATATATATTATAAGAATTAAAAATAAAAATTGCAAAACTATTTTAAGAAAAATATTTTCATCAAACACTTCACTTTTAATCAAGTCACCTAATTTGAATTATGATGAGTGAATTTTAAATAAAATTATTTTTAGTGAGATTTTTTGAAATTTCTAATACACCCTAAAAATGTGTAATTAATTTTGAAAATCACTTTTTAAATTAATCCATACATAACTTTTATAAAAAATTATATATACGAAATTTAATGTATAAAGAAATTAAAAACATGTTTAGCCTATGAATGCTAGCCTGTTGGGCATCAATAATTGTATGAGGGTGAATTGTCATAAGAAAGGGAGTGAATTCAAAACCTAAAGTGGCACTTATTAATCGAACTGCCGCAAGGTTTCAATCTTTGAAATCTTGTAATGTGCAACCGCAAAGTGTAGGATAATAGTCAAATAGATCTACTAAATTAACTCCGCCATAAAAATGCAATTTGAGGGAAAAAGATATTTTATATAAATTTTCATACTTTTTAATTATAAATCATGTTTTATTTCATTATTTATTTATAAAAATAAGTATTATTTATCCATAAATATAAAAGTTAAATAAACTTTATCACAGGCGACTGTATGAAGTTTGTTGGAAAGATAATTCTGTTGGAAAGAAAGATAATTGGGCGAACTTAAATTTATTTTCCTGATTTCACCGTTATGAAAATAGAGTGGTAGTGTTGGAGAGGATTCCCACGAGATTAAATTGATCAGAATAAATGTACGATCCTTGGTATTACATGAAGATTAAGTAAAATTATAATAATATTAATCAAATAATATATCAAAATTAAATAAAAAATTCGTGATAAAATCAAAATTATATCTATTATTATAATATCTGTAAGCATTCGATTTTTTCTATCACTGAATAATTTTATAATTTTAGAAGATGGGGCCACTATCCAGTCTGTGCTATGCCGTTCATATTGGATGCGTGAGGCCCGTGAAGCCCAGCCGTTTACGTGGTAGCTAAAACATAATTTACATTATAATTTTATTAAGCAATTAACACCTCGTTGTGGACGGTAGCAGACAGTGAGTACAGGAATCATCTAGAAGTAGAGCGAAACCGCAATTTACGGCAGTGGGCTTGCTTTTGTCAGAGGCCGCATCATTGTGCGTTATTTTTTCTGACAATTAAGAAGCATCTTATACTCCCATTATGCAACTTGGGTTTGTATTACGTTCCTCCCACGTTCAAACCACACCGGAAATACATATATCCGGTGCACTGTTCAAACAGGTAAGGCATGCCAAATAGTGGGCGCGTTTGTATTACACTCCAACGTTTAAACCACATCGGAAATACATATATCCGGTGCCGGTGGACTGTTCAAACTAATTTGGGAGCCACGCGTGTGTGACAGGTAAGGAATGCCAAGTAGTGGGCGCGTTTAAACCAATTTGAATGTAGATGCCAACTAGTGCGCGTGAGTTTGTGAGATGCAAGTTTGTTATATTCTCTGACAATAAAGAAGCATCTTACGCTCCCATAATGCCACTTGTGTTTATATTACACTCAACCGCTAAAAGCGCACGGGAAATACATATATCCGGCGGACTGAGTTGATCAAACGTTTTAACCACACCGGAAATGCATATATCCGGTGGACGGTTCCAGATGAGGCAAGCGCTGGAAATATATAGCCGTTCAACGAACTTGGTAAATGGCTATATATGTCTTTCGAATTTCATTTTACAGCGTTTTCATCCTCCTCTATCCATCTATGTTCAGATTGTGTGCTGGGCTGTGGTTTGAGTCAGAGGTCAGTAAGTTTAAGTCTCTGGTTTGAGTCAGAGGTCAGTAAGTTTAAGTCTGTTGGTTTGAGTATGGGTATGTGTCGGTCTGTGTGTGAGTCAGTAGTCAGTCATATCTGAGTAGATAGAGGAGGAGGGTTTGCCATTTTGGTTCATGGAGATCAATGATCCTCTTTCAGTATGGTATGCACGCCATCAAAGTCTATTTCTGTATGTAGTTCTATTTCGTAGCTCTGTATTTTTCTTGATTATAAATTATTCAATTGCTATGTAAATAATGTTGCTGAAAGATGTTTAAATGATGCAGGTTGTTGTTAACGATGGCTAAAGAAATGAAATCATTACTTGGAATCCCACCTCCAATTCCAGGTATGGCCTTTCGATTAATATACTGTAGGATCTGAAATATTGCATATGAAGGTGTGCACAATGTGATCTAGCTTACCATCCAGGCAGCAACAGGGTCATATTCCTTTATGTTTCACCCTATTCCTCGCAGCAACAGGGTCATATTCGTTTATGTTTCACCCTATTCCTCTATGTTTTCTAGGCCATTCAATATGTGAGAAGGACCTGTAACCTTCAACCCATAATCTTGTTGTATAGTTAATCTCCACACCTAGAAGTAACCCCAGAATAGTGATTTCCATATTGAGATGCCGGTCGTAGGGGGCAGGAAAGACGCTAGCTACGTACTCTGCATAGCGAGACTAATAGCCAGCATTGGCACTAGTCATAGCTTCTCTGCATAACACAACCACTAGCTTCTCATGCGCAGGTAGATTAAGCAGGAAGGCACTGCCAAAAATAAACATTACCCTGGCATAGAGGCACCTCCAAAAACCTTATAGGGTAAGACCGTACAGAGTCAGATCTAAACCCAGCCATTTCTATTCATTCTGCAACTCAAAAGCTAGACGAATAGCCTGGCACTAGTCATAGAACCAATTGCTTAACTACTACTGTCACTAGTCTTAGAACCATTAGGTATGGGCAATAGAGGCACAGCCACTAGCTTCTCCTGCATACACAAAGGTAGATTACTTTGCCTAGCACAACCTCTAGCTTCTGCTGAATAGCGCAACCACTAGCTTCTCATGCGCTGGTAGATTAAGTGGGAAGGCATCGCCAAAAATAAACTTACCCTGCATATATAGAGGCACCGCCAAAAACCTTAAACTTACCCTGCATATACCGCCAAAAACCTTATAGCGCAAGACGCTACAAAACGAGATTTAGACCCAGCCCTTGCTATTCATTCTGCAATTCTAAATGGTGTTGGTACACAGAGTTCTGTCAGAGAGGCTATTTAATGCCAACGAACTTCCTGTTTCCACGATGACCATGCAAGCACCATTAATGTGTCGTCCTCCACGGCGTCGTCCTCCAGCGCGGGGAAGAAGCGGCTTAATTTTATAATATTTGAAAGTTTCGAATATTTTTTAATTAAAAACTGCTCAGATTTTCACTGCTGGTGGGACTGTGTTTGATCCTGTTTAAATGACTTCTCCGGATTTAGATGAATGATAAGGCCGACTACCAAACCAATTTTTGTTTTTCTGGCCCTAACGGAGTACTTGCATTTAGTTTATTGCATTCGATCAGACCAATAGCCTTAATCGCGCGAAATGGCGAGAGAATCTGTTTGTGGGATTTGTAACAGCTTGAAGAGGAACCTTGGCAATGCCTGAACTTTTATATATTTATAACGCTAACTGACAGTCGTTCTTACCTCCGATTCATCCAGCGTACTTGCGATTAAACTTACTAGGCAACTCCAATAATTAAGACCATACGTTGTCGGTAGCCTTCCCTTCCTGGAAGTTAAAAATGATTTTCATGCTGTATACCGATTCCCATGAACCTTTCTTTCCCTGTGCTTATAAAATCCCCTGATTAAATTAAAGGATTGTACCTCATTGATGGTTGATTCCAAGTCAACCCCCAAGGAAACATGGTGTCAACAATTTTGAACTTGGTAAGACGCAAGTTGTTGGCAGGGAACCTCCACAACCAGAAACATTTTCTGTGGAGGAAGCTGCTTAATTTTATAAAATTGGGAAGTTTCAAATATTTTTTAATTAAAAACTGCCTATATTTTGATCACAACCCAAACTATAAAGTAATAGGTATGTATGTGTCCCAAATTTAATTCAATCCAATGCTATTTGGAATATTTTTTAATCAGAACCAGAAACTTTTTCTGGGGAGGAAGCTGCTTAATTTTAGAAAATTTGAAAGTTTCAATGATTCAGCGTCCATGTGGCATTTTCATATTACAAAGAAGCTACAGTCATCCATATCCAGATTGTGGGCTTTATTTTTTTGAAACCGTAAAAACATACAGCCTAGTTGATCTTGATCTCGATGGGAAAGTATTCTGATCCATGTGATTCCATTAAACTTTTTTTTCTTTCTACCCACTAGAATTCCTCTAAGTCCTGAACTAGGTAGTTTACATTCCCAGGATTTCTGAAGGGCCTTTTTAGGTGCTTTAATTAAGGCAGTAATTTTAGGTCGGTCTATTAAGGAGGTACTTTCATCATTTACTTAAGGAATTAGGTTATTGATTTTGGTTAATTTCAGTTGTCAATTTTTTTTTAACATTTTTTCCTTTTAATTTAGATTATTGAGCTTGGTTCATTTTAGTTGTCAATTTTTTGTTTAACATTTTTTTCCTTTTAATTTAGTAGAAAAATTTATGATATTTAAAATTATGAATTTAGTTATTATTTAAATGAATTATTAGAAAATTTTACCATTCTTACTCTCATTTCATTGCAAACTATACTTGTTCTATTTACCAAATTCACACTTTATTTCACTGCAAAATATTCATACTTTACACCACTTTCACACATCATTTCAAATATCTCTCATAGTTCATTTCAAACAACTAATTTCTCCTTATGCAAATATTCCTTGTATTACACCTCTTGACACCCACTTTCACTTACACATTGTACATTAAACTTGCACCTCTGGATTCTCTTCAATTTGTAGATATTCCTTCATCTTGTGCATGACACTCCTAAGTTTTGGATTTGCTCTAATGAAATTATTTAATTATTATTTCAAATACCCTTTAGTGAAATCAATTTCAAATAGTTATGATCACTTTCAAATAGTTATGAAAGCTATCTCCTTCTTCCTTAAATTTATTAGTTATTATATTAGATTTGTAAATTATAGCATACTTGTATAGCTTTGCACAATAATATTGTATTAATGTTTTTTCCATAATGTATTATCATGTGCATATACACACACACACATATATATATATATATATGGATATTCTTTATGAATTGTGCATTTAGTTATGTTATTAGTTGTTAGAAAGGGTTTGTATACTAACAATATCATTTCAATGTTGTATGTTGCAGAAAATTTATCAATACCAAGTTGCTCCTTGAAGACATTATATCTTTTTATGTTTTGTAAAGTTGTAATTACAACAATTTCTATTTTTTTTTGTTGTTGTTTAGATGGGCCCATCAAAGAATGTAAATGAATAGAAGCTATCATTAATAAAAGGAGTAGGTTTTTTTTTTTGTGGAGGGGAATTCAACCCCTCCAAAAGGCTCTTAGGAAGGTTAAATTGTAACCCTCCTTTGAGTTGTGTTCCTTGTGCTCATGGTTTTCATGATCTTTAGTTTATAGTATCTTTAATCTTCTCAAACGCAAATACACTATTTTGTTATAATAAATTATTTAACATTTATTCACATAAATTATTTAACATTTTTTTAATGTTTTAAACATTTTCCTCACATACACACAAATGACAAAATCACTTTTATTCATAAATTATTTAACATTTTTTCAGTGTTTTAAATATCTTCTCTACATACACACAAATGGAAAAATCACTCTTTTTTACATAAATTATTTAATATTTTTTCAAGACATACACATAAATGAAAAAACCACTCTTATACACATAAATTATATATCATTTATAACATGTATTTATATATTTTTTTAATTTCTATTTTTTGTTTGTTTTGATTTTCATTCTTTTTGGCTTTTTATTTTGATTTTTGATCTTTTCAATTATTTAATTATAAATATGTTATTAAGATATTTATATTATATTTTTTCCTTATATGAAATAAATATTATTTAATATTTACATTGATATTTTTATAAATTTAAATTAAATACCAATATATTATTTAGAGTTTGTAAATATTTAAATGTTTGTATTATTTATTTATATTAATTTATTATATCTAAATGTTTGTGTATTATTGGTTTTATTATTTAT